>JAOQGN010124191.1:0-11646 GCA_027564295.1 Himantozoum antarcticum
TGGCTGACGATTTTGAGGAATGTACGTCCAACATTGGATGACACGCTTCTGCTGAACGGCGGGTTATACCATATGATATTGCGTTTGCGCTTTCTTTGTTTACTGTGGTCAGTAGGTGCTGTGAATGTTAGCTTATGGTTGTAGCCAATGTCTGCGAGAGATCTCTGGTACAGTGGTGCTGCATGGTTGAATGATTCTTCATCACAGGAAATCTCACAGAGTCGTTTATAGATGGATGTAGGTATGTTGTTGATTATACTAGGTGGGTGGTTAGACCTGGAGTGTACATAGAGCGGTATATTATTGGGTTTGATGTATGGCTTGTAGCTGCCGTTGGTTAGGTTAAGCGTTACATCAAGGAAGTTCACTACTTATATATATATATAATTTCGAATTATTCACTCAAAAAATTTCTAATCATTCATTCAATAACATTTTGATTATTGTAATTTTTTTTCAACAAATTTCGAATCAATTCATTCACTGTTCATTCAAAAAAAATTTGAATCCCCTTTCATTCAAAAAACTTCGAATCATCATTCAAAAAATTACGAAGCATCATGGATTCATCATGCATTCACCATTCATTCTCGCAATAGGATGAAAGCGTTAAAATCACAACCCGTGCAAAACTAAAATGGCATTGCCATAGTCGTTGCTGATCTGTCTTTAAGACGTCCGTAAGGACCCATATCTGTGAGACCCCCATGGCGAAGTCAGATCATAAAAGCCTCGCACGCACACACTTTTATTTTACACGCTCAAACAGTGACATCCATCCAACGATGGGTAAACTTCCGCTTCCTCATTCCTAAGCATTTCTAAAAATAAAAATCAACCTAAATATAGATGCATCGGAACTTCCGTTTCCGCATTCCAAGGCATTCATAGACATTCCTAACAAACCATTAAACCTAAATGTAGATACCACCCACCCTTGTACTCTTGACCTATAGTACTCAAAAATTTACTTCCGGCAGTGCAAGAGAAATAGCTCGGGTGCTAGAAATCTTTTTGCTCAAATTGAAGGGACCCCAACCCCCGTCCTGGAACTCAGGCTATTTTGCTGGTGGCGCGGAGTAAGATTTAGAACCTCAATCACTCGAAAATCCACGAGGAAGGGCCCCCTCTCCCCCAAACTTCACACAATAATCACAGACTATAATGCACCGTCGCTGGCGGTGCATTACGAGCGAACTGCCCCACTTACTACTCATATATTATGTTGGACATTGGAGTTGTCATCTTCCTAGCATCCCTGTTTTCTTCCTACTTGAATGTCGTCGGCGCACTCTTCCCCAACAGTTGGACTAGTGAACCAACCGCTTAGAAAGGCCTTTCTACATACGAGTACATACTTCAGCAGGGGTGTTTCCTATTTTGGCATTATCTTTGGGCAGGTGCACAGATACATTAGTTTCACCTCCATACTTTGTAAGGACTGAATTCTGGGGAGAAGTGCAAACCACCCCATACTTACCACAGATAAACCATGAGATCATGAGCAACAGAACTATCACTTGAAATAGTTTACCAATTTTATGCAATACTCCCTCCTCCTCCTCCTCATCTTTGCCACCTACATACACAGTAAACCAATTCAATATGTTAATTTGATAAATATGCAAACCTGGCATCATTATTCGGATGCAGCGATTCAACATTTTCAATTCGATATTTTACTGATATCTATAAATTTTCAATTCACCGTTTTGAGATTTCTTGATTTGTTATTTATTCCTTCAGATTAAATAATGAACAAAAGTACGAACTAAAAGTGCAACAACTAGGCCTGCAACGATAGGATGATTGTTTGTTTATCATAACTTGGTTGAAATGGAAACCCAAGAATATTAATTATTATTCATAATTTAGTTTGACTACAATAGTAGCTTTGGATAAGATTATTTAGTTTCTCTTGCTAAAATTGTAGATTATACAGCAACTCTGTTTGGTTGCAAATAGTTGAGGTGCACTATCGTAATTATCTCAATTTTCGATTTTTGAAATTTCTATTCGATTTTCAATGTGAGAATTCGAGGTTTGATTTTCTCGAATAATCGTTGCAGCCATGTTTATTATCATTTCAAATGGAAAGAGGGAAAACTCTTCTACAGATTGACAATATTAAATTTTCCTCGAGTAGCAAAACTCCCACCATTCCTCATTAACAAAGTAATGGGTTAAGTCAAGATGGTTTTAAAAATACTTCTCCTATTTGAATGATAATTCTACATTTTTATAGTTACTTTTATAGTTTAATCCGTTCCAAAAGATTTTATAGAATATATGCTTTTGTTCTTGTTATAGCATTATCGGTGTAAATTGAAGTACGAACTAAAACCTACAGATTTGCAAGAGAGACTTGGATTGAACCTATAGTCTTTGCAGTTAATATGTGAGAGTGTTGCTAAACCAGGATGGCAAGTGAACAGCAGCAGCATCAAACCAATACCTTCCTCTGCTTCTGAGCTACCATTGAGGCTATCAGGATAAGGGACACTCCTTTACCCAACCCAGTTTACTGTCATTAATTGTTACAATAACTCTACCAATTTGTGTAATGTAACCGGTATCATCAAGCAATATGTTTATCAAGTAATATAGCAAGCAATACTTACTCAGTATGAACCTGATCACCCCATCATATATAGAGCCTATAAAGCTAATCACACCTATACCGATAGCATAGACTGGAATATATGTCTGTGCTGGACAGTCATTGTATGTCAATATGCCTAAAAGTAGCACAAGAATAACTCACTACTCTTCCAGTGCTTAGTAATAATAATAATTATAAGAATAAGAAGAGTTGAAAGATGTTGAAAGTGTTCTATAAATACACTTATAATTATTATTTATTAACAGTTCTAAACTTTGCAATGAAAGATGAACCGGAAAGAAGCTCTGACATTGTATGAACCAGGTTGTTGATACAAATTGCTATCAACAAGATGTCTTTATAAATTTGCACTTAGGAATGTTTTTGGGAGTTGCGCTCTCTCAATAACTACCGAAAAACATGAATATACATTGTACTTGGAGTCAAAGTACTTGCAATCATTGCACTTGGACTTTGGAGTCAAAGTACTTGGAGTCATTGCACTTGGAGTCAAAGTACTTGGGAGTCAATGTACTTGGAGTCAAACATTAGCTGTTAAAACTTGAGGGTAGGCCAGTCATAGGGTTGATCCGTTCGCCTTAACTCTTTAATGCATCAATCTCCTACCCCTAGGATAGTGTGTACTAGGGTAGTGTGTATATATCTTTAGCCATTTCCATTGACACAAACGTTGAAGGTTGAAGATCCAGCGAGAGGCTGTCGCTAGACAGCTCTGAGGTAGCCGGCTAGACTCCGTCTGCCTGTGAACTGAATCCTACGACATACAAATATGTCTGTCATGTGACTTGACTGTCACGATTCAAGGACTGCCTTGAGCTGATAACTCCGTGCTAAAACTCTTTATTATTGGAGTGTATCATGTCCAAATACAGCAAGGCATATATGATCTTGACACTACTAACGGTTTAGTAAAGCTACAAATATCACATTATAATGATAACAAGAAACTAGTCAAAAACCAAAATATTCCCACATACTGTAGATCATGAGTGATTGATATAAAGATCAGATATATCAATTCAACTATTTACTACATCTTACATGCATAATACATGATTGTAAAATGTATATCAATATTATTAAATCTACACTCACAATGCAAAATGGAACAAGTAATGTAATAACTTTACCCCCCACTGGGTGGACTGGGGAAAGATTATTATGGAGCCCAGGTAATAAGGGAAGAGCATAGTGGAAGGGAAGGGCCGATTACCACAATTACACTAGGGAGTCGGCCAATGTGCAACCTGGGAGGGGTCGGCTGGAAGAGGCTACTACTGGGCTCAGTAGGGGGAAAGGGGGCCCCGAGTCACACATTACAAATACAAAAAGGATAATTAACAGTTAACAAATAAAAGATTTATTAGGATCACCAAGTATCAAAAAAAGGATCATGTGTCCCTTACAACAAGTTAAAAATGAATGGTGCCCACTGTGAGCAAAAGTCTCTATATATATGGATAAGAGTGGGCGTGGGTAGGTCGGACAGGCCGACCTACCCACGCCGACCTACCCACAGGCCGACCTACCCTACCCATTTGCTAGGTCGGACAGGCCGACCTAGCAAATCATTAAAATGTAAACAATAACAGTACAATAATGAGAAGGGCAAGGCTGGTAATAATGCAATTATATTAATGTCTGGTAAAGTTTGAGCAAGGCAAGAGTTACGGTATGATGCTAATCACTAGAGCGCCAAGCCCCAGACCCTGAATAGGACCTGGGAGAGGGACAGGAGTATAAATGTACCACAACACTGTCATTACTGTTATTATTATTATCTATTAATTTTAAATGTAAATAGTTTATATAATTAAATCACCAATTAATCTTTTTATTGTGGAAGTTATAATATTACAATTATTATTATTAGCTACTACTAGTACTAGTAGTACTACTAGTAGGCCTATTACTGATTTGATATTCTACTAGTAGGGCTACTAGTATTGTAGCTAACTATCTTATGGTGTTAAATTAAAATTATACTCCATGCTGTTTGTTACCAAATTATTATTGCAAATTAACAATTGAAAGAAAAAAATGTAATTAATTTATTATTGGAGAGAATAGTAATACTACGTATTATAAACTAATAATCATTAATAAATGTTTTAATAGGTCATAGGTAATAACTATGTATATCAGACAGACTTCCAAGATCTCCAGAAATGAAATTAGCATGCTATGCTAGGACAGTGTTGAACAACTTCGTTATATACAGAGAACATATTGTGTTCGCCATCATAATATTTGTCCCATATTCGGTGCCATATTGACTTAGTAAGGTTATACATAGGTCATAGGTCATCAACTATCTATCTCACACTTCCAAGACTTCCAGAAATGAAATCAGCATGGTTAGTTTAGTCAGTATTGAACTTTTTAGACAGCTTGAGCCTTGAACGAGGCTATGTTTTACCACAGTTTTGCTGTCGGACCGAACTTGAAAGGTCATAGGTCAATAACCGATAATGGTATTCATTTAAAACCATTATAAACGTAATCTGTGCATTCTTTCGGGTATATGGTACAAATTTCTTGGCTTATACTAATAATCTACAAATTTCTTTGTTCGCCAGATTAATATTTCTACCATATTCACTCCCGTGCTGACTTGGTGAGGTCATTCATAGGTCATTGACTATTGATCGCACTCTTTCAAGACTTCCAGAAATGTAATCAGCTTGGTTAGTATTGAACTTTTTAGATAGCTTGGGCAAGGTTTTGTATTACCACATTTTTGCTGCCATGCTGACCTTGAAAGGTCATAGGTCAATAACTGATGGAGGTAGCCATCTAAATCTATCATAAACGTAATCTGTGCATTTTCTCGGGTATATGGTACAAATTTCATGGCAATTTAATAAAAACAAAAAAATTCAAAATTTTTTTGCCTGTGTATAAAATAAAAAACTTCATTCATTTGTGATAAATGACTAATGGGCAAGTCTTCTGGTATTAGAAGATATACTTACAACATTGTGTTATTGGTAATTTGCCTAAATATCTATGTAGCAAAATTAATCCTATTTGCTAAACCATAGAAAATAATGGTTACCTGTGTTGCGAATTTTACCCCGGGTTTAAAACACAAACGGACGAAATATTTTTGGATGTCGGGTGGAAGGAAACAGTAGTAAGGAAACAGTGGAAGGAAACAGTGGAAGGAAACAGTGGAAGGAAACAGTGGAAGGAACAGTAGTTCATGAAATCAATCTATCTCAAATATTGTACAAGTGATTCTATTAGTTACAGTTACTATAACCGGTGTTACTAACCCAAAACTTCAATGACACTGCGCTCATAGTATGCGCCTATCTAATGTTTGTAAGCAAACCTGCAGATTTAACATTGTAATTGTAACAAAAACTATTAATATAATTATTCATCAGGCATCTCAGCAGATAATGGAGCTACAGGAGGCTGCACAGATAAGTCATGGTCTACAGCCGACCAATGTCAACCGTAATAACAGTAATCTGCATGATATGAAGGCAATAGTGAAGACATGGAGAAATCGTCTGCCCATACTATCCGATGACCTATCTCACTGGAGTGATATATTTGCATGGAGACAACACCATTACCAGTTTATAATCAACCATTACGATGCGCAGGTACAGTATACCTTGCAGTGTGTGAATGTACCTATATTTTGTTGAAGTGCGGATTAGTGTGCGGAAATTGACTGAGAACTCTGCATTGCCATCTGTATCAATAATGCTTTCATTATAGCACTATCACTTGAAATCATATTTATTTGCGCGATAAATGCAAGACATTAATACCCAATTGCACAAATTATAACATCCGCAGACCAGCGCGTTGTAGTTGGGTAGATCATACTCATTTATCATCTCTTGAAGTCTTATAGCTTACTGCCATACTTTGCAAATGTATGCATGTTGTTTGTATTATTGAGTGTTTCAAATGTACCAATCCCGCAGTATTTATTGGCCATATCAACAGTCCGTTGTCTTTTATGGTATATCATTCAATGAACTGTTTGCAGAACCAGTCTAACAACTCGATGCTAGGAGTTCACGCATCAGCTCAGGCTATGATACATTACGGCAAGATAGCTAGAAAGCACAACCTGACTGGTGTATGTCTCGATTCACTAAGCAGGTTGGTACTGCTGCCGTAATGTCTCCTTCTATTTGATTGTCGAACTGTAAATTGTATGGCAGTATTTGTATGCAAATAACATGGCAGCCATTGTATGCTAATAATACGGTCCACAATGGAATATTTAACTGCTGTAAGCATAACTACCACAAACAATCAAAAGCAAAAATCGAAGAAGACAAATAGCAGAACATAATTCATGAATGAATCGAAATTTTAAACATGAAAACTTCCCGTCGGTCAAGTTGATGCCAGACGTTTACCAGTTTTCAATGTTATACCATTATACATCTCATATAATTAGTACGTAGATGACTATATTTATTGGGGTTGTACCGTGGACTTGAAATTTAATCAAGATTAATCTTGAACTTCGGAAAATTAATATCAGTTAACATTATTTTCAATGCTAGTTCCTAGAAGCATTTAAACATTGAGACTTGGCTGAATGTCAATTAGAATCCCTGGCAGAAAAGTTGGAGATGATAGGTTTGGTTTGGTTTTTTATTTGCATCAATTTTAATATTGCAATCATATAGATGAAAGAAAAGTATAGGAAGAAGGTGATGCGCATGTGCGCATTAGCAAAACTATTCTTGGCGCAATGCCCGTTTAGCAGTTAGCTTTCGCTCCTTACTGATTATAATTGCTATCACAAAGAATGAAAGCTGATGAAAGCTTTGTGATATGAAAGCTATCACAAAGAATCAAGCAGATGTTGCCTTAGAGTCGCCTTAAATTGATCCCTGTTTTTAATGTTTTTGCTGCACATAGGTATACTTTATGTGCAGCAAAAACCGTAACTCTCAAATATCCTCCTAAACCCTGACAATTACAGACAATCAGCTGGATGTGCCAGATCCTATGAGATCACCACAAATTTTGAAGTTGTCTTTCTTTGAACTATTGTTAAAAGAGGGGATAATTCCTGATATATAGCACTCGTGGATAATAATTTTATAAGCACTCGTACATTACTTGCTAATGCTACCCATTAAGTACATAGCTATAACAGCTCATCAACTCATTTCATTTCTTTATTACAAAATACGAGCTAATGCAGTCTAATTGACAAATTGAGCTACTGATTTTTCAATCCAGTCAATCTTCATACTAATCTGATCGTGTCAATCGTCAAGTTTCTTTAGATTTTCTATGTTTCGGATATAACCACATAATAAATTGCCCACAACATATTCAATGTTGTACTGAGGTTTGAGTCATTCATACTCTGATTATCACTTGCTACCGTCTGTTTTCTATTGCATGTTCTGAACAGGATCCATACCATCCCGTCTGTACCCATACTGGATTGTTACCAGAAGATAAAGCAGCAGGTCAAATGTCACCTGCTAATGGCTGGTGGTATGGGCAGGAATGAGTTACAGGAAGGGTTGGAGGTTATTGAGTCTACCAACCTCAAATACTTCACTAAAGAAATGACTGCAGAGTTCTATGCCCTAAAGGGCATGTTCTTGGCACAGATCGGCAGGTAGGAGTAGTACTGTCTTTATTGCAGTCGGTAGATGGCCCATTCTACTGTGGATAAGTTACAGTATCAATTTCAAATGTAATTTGCTGCCATACTATGAAACAATGATACTACTAATAATAATATTTCTAGACCAATCTTGCTCTATTTGTAGGTGGTAAGCCAGCAGCCAGGAGCATAGGATATAATTAATGTAGGGATCGAAATTGTTGTTGATGGATTGTCAATTTTATTATTATATTTTCATCTAAATCTTGTGCGAAAGTAATAGTTTTTATATTATGCCTAAAATCAAATGGGGTGCCACAGAGAAATGACGTTCACAGGCAGACGGTGTCAGATCTAACCCCCTAACGAAAACTGCCAAGTTTATTCATGTTATCAGCTTTTTTGAGAGAGCACAACTCCCAGAACATTCCCATTGGAGAAATTGACTCCTAAACTCGTCCAATACGATGACATTGAGCTGTAACTCTTTGCTGAACTCTCTATTTCTCTCAAGGCTAATGCAGATGCTGCCACCTTGTCACAGTTGTATAGCGGGTGTCTCTTTATCCCTTCAGGTCAGAAGATGCCAACAAGGCATTTTCAGCTGCTGTACAAATGCATGATACTCTTGTCAAAGCCTGGGCTCTCTGGGGTGACTATCTGGAGCAGATATTCACCAAGGTAAGCCTGTGACTTCCAGGCCAGTGGTCACATATGGTATGTTGTGGGCAGAGTGAAACTCTGACGTAATGTGAGCATCGCGCAGGACTCAGCAGACTGGATTAGGATACCCCTACTTTGAATATTGCACAGGACTCGGCAGACTGGATTAGGATACCCCTACTTTGAATATTGCAAGGCTCGACTAGTTCTCTCAGAATTAATATAAATCTAAAACCATGCAATTAGCAAGCGAAATTATGTTTATACGATAGCAGGCCGTTTCAGATTAATGTTTTACCCCAACACTGACGCAATATAAGATTCATAATTTCTGTTTGAGGGAGTTATAATTTCATTCAGATTTGATCCCTTTGTCAAAATGGACTTCTCCATGACACTGACACATGCACAGACCCACATTCTAAGACTAACAACTAGCTATCACTGATTATACAATGTAATGGGGATGATCTGATGTGAATGTTATATAAAGACTTGTTTTATTATTCAGACCGTTCAGATAAAAATCGGACAAACAATAAAAGTCGTCAGTATATACCCATGACATGTCTAATCCCTTTCTATAATCGCATGCCTTTAGATTGCGATTAGCAATCTGTTATTATATGTTTTCTTTTATTATCACACTTTTATTTCATTACCATGTAAAACTTTCTCATAACATCTCTACTCGGCCCATATCAGGCTGTAGAGGAAAAATCGGACTCTCAAATTCTACCCTAGAGCTTGGTACACGCTAAATATATAATTGTTCCCTTTATTATACGAAGCCATTATTCCAGTTACTGTCTCATCCAATCACCTCGCAAACTTGTCAAACTGATATGGCGTTTTTCTGTAGAATTTGGAGTAGGTTGCATAGTCATCATATAAAGTGTACTATAGATATGCCATCGTAATACTAATGCCTTAGTAATTTGTAATGTGCGAGATGCCAGGACGTTTGTTTGTTGCATTTATGGGTAATATGCCTTGAACCAAGTAACTGTCATCTAGTAACAAACATCTAGTAATTGACATCTATCTAGTAACTGATATCTAGTACTGACATCTATCTGGTAACGGACATCTAGTAACTGATATCTAGAAGTAACATACTCATCTTCATTAATAATAATCTGGTTGTTCTCAATGACAATGGAAACCTCACTGCTGGATAACTGGCAACTAGACAATGCAATGAGACCGGGAGGTTTGTCATTTATTGTCTACAGCATTGAGATAAAATTGGAATATATTATTAACTACTTTTTCAGCAAAGAGTTATTTCTAACGGAGTGTCGGCTATCACCTGTTTCTTACACGCTTGTCGTCATCAGAATGAAAGTAAATCTAGAAAGTATTTAGCCAAAGTCCTCTGGCTGCTCACATATGATGATGAGAAGCTGTCACTAGCAGATGCTGTTGACAAGTATTGTGTAGGGGTTCCCCCTATTCAATGGCTGCCATGGTAAGTAAGATCATTTTTATGTCATTGGTCTCAAGTTAAATATCATCTGCCTGAATTTCCGTAATTCAGGTATCATCATTAATTGGTACGGAGTAAACGCAGTTATACATCTCCAAACATTCCGTTTTTTGTTGCCATGGTACTAGACTAAATAATTGATACACCACATTTAATCTTAATTGTTGGACATGATTTTACTAACTTCAGAAACCCTGCATTTTAGTTTCCATTATTTAACACCATCTTCAAAAATAAGGAGTTTACTGAAAAGTTACAATGCGCTATTAATATAGTGCCACACCAGCACCCTGCACCTGGTCTCTGGATATGTTCCAGTAAGGTTATGTGCTTGCCTTCATCTCTTCCCTCTTAACCATATTTAATAACCCACTTCCCAGTTATTTATTTTGCTTGTCATATTAAGTGTATTGTGTTCTATTTCAGGATACCACAACTCTTGACATGTCTGGTACGCAATGAAGGTAAATTGTTGTGTAACCTGCTGAGCCAGGTGGGACGAATGTACCCACAAGCTGTCTATTTCCCTATACGCACTCTCTACCTCACCCTCAAGATAGAGCAAAGAGAGCGATTCAAGAATGGAGACATGTCTTCTGCTATAACAAGGTAGCTTTAACACACCCCACCCCCTATCCGGTGCGAATTCCCATGCCTGATTGTAGCAATGCAACATAATAACATATACTTGTTAGTGCTAATACAGCTCTGTTTGGAAGTTATGCCCTTTTCTCTGTACTAACCAAGTGTAGATAACTCCTGCAAATAAAGAATTGGTATATGTGATTGTAAACACACCCATAATGCCTGGCTTACCAGCTTAGCTATAAAATATCAAATGACTACAAAACCATTACCATTCATACCGGATTAGATGGAACTCACTGTGGCTGCCTACAGCTAATAGTGGCTACAGAAGTAGGTTGTGTTTTAGACATATTCATTGCTGCCTGTAAGAATTGTAGGTATGTATGCCATGTGAATTATCTGACGACAATCTACATTTCTGGTTAGTCCATCGAAGTATATACATGTATTTGGAATAACAAACAATTCATAACAACTATGATATACTGTATATTATGAGGCAACAATTACGCCACTTGAATGGTTGCTTTTATTAGTTTATCTTTAAAAACACGCTACTTCATATGCTTCGATGTCTGTAGATATACGAGGGAATGGTGAGGGAATGGTGAGGGAATGGTGAGGGAATGGTGAGGGAATGGTGAGGGAATGGTGAGGGAATGGTGAGGGAATGGT
>JAOQGN010124302.1:0-18406 GCA_027564295.1 Himantozoum antarcticum
CTAAAATAGTTTTAAAACGTCTCCAAAAAAATAAAAGGATTCCAGAATATTTCAGATAAAATAAAGAAAATTTTAAATTTAATATACTTAAAAACATTTCCGAAATGTACTGCCATTTTTAACACGATTCTCAACTTTTCTATGAAGTTACCCAAGAATATTCTGGAATTGCTGTTTTTAAATTTACATTGCAATATAAAGACGAGACTTACCTCGGAATTTATACTACTCATGTATACCTAGGATACTGCTGGGTCCTCAAGAATATTTGAGAGCAGGTTTATACAAAACCAAAGCAACAAGAAAACACTGAAATTTGGATACTATTGAAGTTATGGTACTCAATTTTAATGCCACTTTCAGCAACAAATTCTTATCACTTTATGAAATAAGTGCCTAGGCCCATCTAGGCACTTCTGGTCTCTTCCAAATAAGTGCCTAGGCGAGCCAGGGCACCACTACACCACTGGCTATTGCTATACCATTGAGTTGGAGACTGGTTTTTAGTGAAATACGGGTGGAATATGGACTAACAATCTAATCAAAATCTCAAAACATGTCTCTGTAATGACTAGTTAGTTAGAGGGAAAATATCAAACAAAATAAGCATCTCACTCTCATGTCTCAACTGTTACTCAGAAGCTCAACAACAAGAGAGTTTCCAAAACAGACTGTTAATTTTTTAGACCTGCTCTTTCGTGTATAGTTTTTCTTTGATCTATTCATGTAAGATTTAGTGCTGAGTTAGTGCAATTAGTGCTAAAGCCTAGGTGGGAAGTGCTTAGTAGAGGATATATACACAGGAAAACATCAAACCAAATAAAATTTATACACATGCATGGTTGGGTCGCATTACAAATTCAATGGGTTAATGACTTGCATTAGTTCTTAAATTACAAATGATTAATTTAATGACTAGTGACCTTTGGTAACTGGACATTAATTTAGTGACCTTATTAATGCAATATTTACGATTTTAGCAATAAAAAATTTAATGACCAATGCAAGTTCGATGACTGATAATAATTTAATGACCTTGGTAATGAAGATTGCTCCTGGATAGTAATGACTATCGCGTCATGTACTATTAACTACTACTATTAGGAAGAGTCATTGGTGTCGGGTGACAAGTGACCTTCCTCAAGTGACCTTACCTTCCACCTTCCTCTCATATACCGCTACAAAGTGCCCAGTTATAGGGCTAACCCCAGGTTAATCATTACTTACATTACGCGTACCTGTAATATTGGTATATTTAATCCAAATTTCACCCCCAATGAACAGTTTCCTGCCGCTTCTTAGTATACTGATGCATTGTGGGGCCATCACATCATCTTCATCAACGCGACCATAGTCCGAACAGTTCAAGCGTAGGGTACTGGTATCCAGTTTGCGAAGTGCTTTCTTACCATAATCAGCAACTAAGAATACATCACCCGACACAGCAATAATTTCTGGAACGTCGGATGACATTGAACCATCACATACTCCGAAACTGCTTGTTGATAAAATCTTTACTTGATTTGTGGTAATGTTTACCTGGACAATGCCAGATTTCGTGGTTACAAACAGATTTCGTCCAGCTAGTACTATACCCCGTGGTTTATCAAGAGTTACAGGGATTACACCCTTTAGCAATCCTAATGCAGACACTACAACATGTTTTAGTTTGGCCGAGGCAATCAGACGTATTGCATTGTTGCCCTTGTCAGTTAAATAGTACTCATTCCTATAATATCCATGTATCAAGTTGGATGGTAAGTTGAATCGTGCCTCCGTAGAATTGCCATTTTTCAAGCTGGGTTGATCAGTGCATGATCCAGCAAATGATTCTGTACTATTTGTATCTCTGTTGATTAATCGGAGA
Organism: Himantozoum antarcticum; assembly: GCA_027564295.1. Classification (NCBI taxonomy): domain Eukaryota; kingdom Metazoa; phylum Bryozoa; class Gymnolaemata; order Cheilostomatida; family Bugulidae; genus Himantozoum; species Himantozoum antarcticum. The sequence continues at coordinate 1,868 of JAOQGN010124302.1, forward strand.
CAGTGATTGTTCTGATCAACAACTATAACATGTATCTTATTAATCTGACAAAATCCTGAAATTAAGTCGAACTTGGCTGCATTGTTGGCACCCTTTGCCTCCACGTATCCGGCGGAGTCTTGTCCAACGATAGAGATAGGTTCTTGGTTTGTAAGTTGGGTATTCAATATTTTCAAAGCGCCGTATGTCGATACTAAAAGCTGTGATGAGTTCCCCACATCCTCTTCTATGTGAAATGCCTTTGATTTGTACAGTTTAGCAAATTTCTTTTCCGGAAATTCAAACTTCGCCCTGTTAGTAACATAATAATCACAGTGGATAACATCTAGGAATGATGATTAAAGTGTCTTTAGTGAGAGAAGCACTTGCTTAATCCTGAAAAACTCTGTGAAACATGGTATGGCCTGGTATCTGCCTCTAACATGGTATGGCCTGGTATCTGCCTCTAAGAATTAGAGGTTAAAGTACTCTTGAACTCTTGAAGTACTCTATGTACTCTATAAAGTACTCTATGTACTCTTGAAAGGAAGCTAGTGCTGAAATGGTGCCCTTAAAAATGGCGTCCTTCAATCTTTCACTGCCACAACTTTCAACTGCAGGGATTTAAACCAGCATCTGACAATCGCTTAAAAATTGCTGTCCCTGCTTCTGTTTAAAAAGAGCTGCGGTTTTTGGGCTTTACAGCCGTATAACTTATGGATCCCTTGCCCTGTTGCTGATCAAATTTTGTTTCATTAATTCCCACCACCATTAATTTCAAATTTCTCAGTTAAATGATCTCTGAGAAAAGGCCCCAAACCCTCTTTTACTCCATTATAGTTTACATAAAATATAGAATTAGTTTAGACAAATAGCCAGAGATGTGCCGATTTCAAGCGCTCATAACTTGTAGACTAATCGAGATAGAGAAGTCTACTGTGATGCATCGTTGATCCAACAGTGAAATCTTTTATCTAACATATAAAGCAAAAATAATTTTGTGTGTGTGGTTGCACTTTGCGTCCAATAATCAAGTAAGGACCCCATTTCCCTTCTCTCACAATTAATTATCATTTGCTCTTTTCACCTACATATCTAACCTGTCCTGACAAGCTTTGTCAAATGCGGGATTGCGCTCACGACGAGATTGGGCCCCAGAAGCAAAGAAACTTAGTTTCCGGGGCACGATCTCGTCGTGGGGGCAACTCCGCATTTGACAAAGCTTGTCAGGACAGGCTACTACATACCATGTAGTTATAGTGTACTTGCCTGTCAAAAGCCGATTAAAAGTGCAGATGAATGTTCTTGTAATGCATGATTGAGATCAGGCGCCTATACCACCTGCTTGAAAAAATATTTAGTCTGCGAGCAAAACTTACCCGTCTGTAAAAGCTGCCACCAGCAAAATACCACTGACAAACAATTCCATCTCCATCATCATTGTGACTGTCAGATCTACCTGCCGTAGTTAATGTTATCTCCACTCATGCTATTACTTATTTATGGCTTGCTTATGCCTATGCTCATTGATAAGAGGTCTTTAGGTGTATAATGCAAAGCCGCTAAAAAAACATTTTGTACGGCTTTTGTATAATGCATAGTAACTTCCTGCTAGCTAAAAATGAATAGCCTCAACTGTCTAAAGCAAGCCACTCTCCCCTCCCCACCCTATGAGTGTATCAACAAATTATAGCATTGGTATATGTTATATATACGTTATAGCATTGTCTGTATTGAATCACTGATGCTAAATCAGCACCAAAAGCATGTTTAATGTAATAGTAATATATTATCTGTTTTCATATATTATGTACATGTACCACCACCATATATACATGTACCACCACCATATATACATGTATCACCACCATATATACATGTACCACCACCATATATCATGTACATGTACCACCAAATTACTTCTTACTAATATAATGACCAAAAGTGAATTTACATGTATTACTACATTTGGTTGTAGCCTGGATTCTCAAGCCTTCTCCTCCTCTAAAATATTTGGAAACCCAGGCTACAGTGGACTACATAATTACAGAGTATTAACTGTTCTACAACAAGTCTGAGCACTAAACTGTCGGCGGTGTTGTGGCGGAGTGAGATGGTATTGCGGTAAGTTGTCATCGGCAAATCTACTGAAGAGCTGGAGAAGCACAAGAGAAATTAGCAGAACTAACGCATACAGTAATTTATTATTGTATATTTTATTGATCGTGGATTATACTAAGCCATAGATATTTTAGAATTCTCAATAATGTGTTCTATAGAAAATTTATAATACTAATAATAATTAATAAAATAATAATAGCAATGATAATATATAGAAAATAGAATACTAGGGTATACGTATGAAAACTTCACAATTATGAAACTGTTATGAAGCAGTTAACAATAATTCTGTACTAATGTTACATGATTTTACGATGCATAAACGCTCGACTATTTATAGACTTATAGCAAATATCTCATTGTGCAGGAACTCATTTTATATATCTGAATTTTTAAACTATTATTGCTATTTTAAATACAACAAGTAGGAACTTTGTTTCAGAGGTTTTTTTTGCAGAAATATCTTTTAATTTTTTTATGTCATTAATCATTATATCGCTTTGACTTTTTATGCCATTGATTTGAAGCATAAATACACACAAAAACTTTAAAAGAAAAGAAGAAAAAGATATGACATTAATTGTTTTTGTTTCAGAAGACATCCATTATTAAATATATGATTGTAGCTATATTATATTTGGGTTGGCCAGAAATAACATTCATAAAATACTAAATAGACTACTAGTAAACTCTAGACTTGGCTGTCTGCATTACCTCTTCAACTGAACTTGATAACTTAGCCTCTCACTCTACCAGCATATGAGAGCCTTTGAGGGGCAGACTGTAATTAGTAACCAATGTTAGGGTCTGGTATAATCTTTGGGCATAGCCCATCAAAGCAATGAGTTAATATTCAGATTTAGTGAAGTTGAGCTCAACCGACAGCGTCAGAGAAAGAAATTTGAACCCGTTTCCAAAGTACATGTACTCTTTGTCTGCATGACAAGCTTTCACTCTATATTCATCCTCAGCGCACATGATGCCCCCTGTTTAATTGCTTGTTTTCTTGATGGCTTGGAACCTAGCCTAGCCTGAAAATACTTTCCTCAAAGTTATTAATCACATTAGAAAGAAATGGTGAGGAAAAAGTAGCACAAATGCCAAAATATGCAACTTCTCCGGTGCACTTCAGCACTCCGGAATTCCGATTTCCTTGTGTACTGTGGTATGGTGAGTGTTGAAGTGCACTGGCGAAGCTTCCTTTTTTAAGGTTGGTGAGCTGGTGTAGTGGATGCATTCGCCTGCTAGGCGCTGTGCTAGGCGCTAAAGGGCCCGGGTTCAGTCCCAGTTACGAGTGTTACTATTTTGTAAGAAAAATAGATTCTGAAAATATAAAAAATATAATAAAATATTAATATAAATAAACATAAATATGAAAGAAAAAAAGTTTTAAATATCGATTTATAATATGGTAGTCCACAGACTTCTAGCCAAATGGGAGCTTTAGATCATGATCTCAAGATTGGAGAAGTTTGCTGAAAGTAGTAAATATTCCTTTTTATTCAAAAATGGCCCAGATGTGCTCTGGGACGGATTTGCAACTGAGAGGGCTGATGTGGACACGCAATACATTGTATATTGGTCCTACTGACTACATAATTTGCCACCCAGAGTTAGCTGCTTCGTGTGACATGCCTACTGTGTGTGTGCAGCAATAAACGATCAGACTCGTGGTGACTTAAACCTTTTTTGTATGACAATTTTGGAAATATGTGAGAATAAACGTTTTCAGCCGATTTCGATCTAATTTGTGCATACATAGGCTCATATACCACATCCTGTTCCTGCTGATCATAAACCACTTCCTGCTCCTGCTGATCATATACCACTTCCTGTTCTTGCTGATCATCATCATCGTCATGCACAAATACATCAATATCTTCTTCTGTTAGCGATGAACTTAGTGAACATGTATCATCCATTTCGTTGTCGTACTTGTAGTTTAGTTCCACAGCAAAAAGGTGTTGATGGTTAAAAAGAGTTTCCGTCTGTGAGGCTATGCTGACCTTACTGCATGCGTGTAGCGGTGCGTACGGAGACAGGCCACTACTCTTAACAAGAGACTCATATGTTTTGTTTGTGGAAGCCACAATTGCCGGTCTACTATTGAATGATGTCACCATCTCGTATGAATCGGTACTCTGTACAGTGGCTACCAAGGCATCGGGTGTTGTGGGAGCTTCTTGCTGATCTGCTAATGGTTGAACCATTTGCGGAATGGCATTTCCATGCCTTTTATTTATGCGTCTACCAAAAGAGAGTAAAGTTAAATATATGTAAATATAACTGGAGAGTTGTCACCAACAAACATGTACCCGATAGGCAATAGGCCAATACACATCTTTACAATTATTATAAGAGTTCAAAAATATGAAACAAACTTGGTTGCAAATTATGTATGCTTTACAATCTTTACAATGCTACGGTGCTTTACGCTAATACGTACAAAATACCTAATGCGCTAATACGTGGCAATACAAGCCTGACAAACAATGTAACGTAATGATACAAAAAGTAGATGCTTTAATGTAGCCGACAGTCAACTAAAAGCTATTCAACATCTCCATGTTGAAAAATGCAAGTTTCTTTACTTTCAATGTCACGCAGATATATTTGGTGGTTACTGAACAGCCAGATCACCCAGAATTGTACAGGAAGGTAGGTTGGGTGCAAAATATATAATATATGGAATGTTACCTTTGCTTCATAAGTTTTCGAACTATCAGGAAAATAAAGTTTAACAAAGTGACTGCCAGAATCACTAGTGCCATGATGACATAAGGTGCCCATTGGTCTGGCTGGTATGAGGGTGCTGGTGAGGAAGCTGTTGACGTCTCATGGTCTACAATGTACAACATTGTTTGTTAAGAACATGTAAGCACATGTACGTACAACATTTCCACGAGACATGGCACATATCGTACAACATCTTGCCACAACATTGCCAATATGTATGCCTATGCCAGAGCTGTGTAGTATAATAGTACACTGCTCTGGCCTAGCCCTATCTCAGGGCCCTCTTCGGATGTCTTGGGGATCGGCAGCAAATCTTTATCTTTTCTTTCCGACCCACCTGACCTCCGAAGAGGATCTTGAGACAAGGCTAGCTCCCAATCTCACCTATGCTACATAGCATACAGTATACACTCCCAATCTCACCTATGCTACATAGCATACAGTATACACTCATACTTGTGATTGCTCTGCAGCAACTATTTTTTATATAAGTTTGCGTAATCAAAATTAAATCATACTAAGCAGGAAACTACCTCCATATGAAACGAAGAAAAGAGAGGAGCACAACTGCCAGTTAATTAGTTTAGGCACCATTATATGGGGTTGGTAATTTCTGAGGTAGGCCCAGTATGCAGATTTTGCTTTTTGGGTATTATAATTACAATGCATGGTGGTGCAGGTGGTAGTCGCCTGCACTTTCAACCCAAGGGTTGGAGGTTGAAGTTCCAAATGTTGCATTCTGGCAAAATGACTTTCAGCAAGCCTTTGACCTGCATCTCCTGGATCTGTTCGGATTAGGACCTAAATAAACCTATGCGGTATCATAATATGATACCGCATAGGCTTATTTATGTGATGAAGTCATAGTTTAACTAGACAGACATCTACCATCACACTAGCATGAAATTCAAGAGATAGACTTGTCATTTGTTACGTCATGTGTTTACGCCTCAATAGAGCGCCTAAATAGAGCGCCTAAATGGAGCGCCTAAATGGAGCGCATAAACGGAGCGCCTAAATAGAGCACCTAAATGGAGCGCCTAAATAGAGTGACCAAATGGAGCGCCTATGTGGTACCTATTTGGCAGGGTGATAGCAAGACTGGAGTTAGGATTAGGGAAATTTGACGAGTACTGTGGTGGGTACTTGTGAAGTACAAAGGATGAAAAACGGTCAAGTGCTTAACATTCCAGCATTTCAATCATGAGGTCCCGGGTTCTATTCCTGCTGAGCTCAATAATTATTTCTCTAGGGCAAGATTCCAAACCCTAAGGTGTACTCCCCGTGTTCTGATCAGCAGGTAAAATATCGGAGAGCAGGTGGGTTTCCCTCGACTAGCTCTGCTATTTGATTACCACCTAAAACAATACAAACAAACTGGGTCATACCTGTCATTTCTTCCAGTCTAAGAACAGTCATGCTGTCAGTTTCACCTGTAAATATCCTGTCCCCACTGCTGGAAAGGCTGATGCTGTGTGGACCGCTCTGCAGTAAACAAGCTGCATAGGTATTATCATCCTGTATACATGGCATTGTTTCTACTGTTTGGCTAGCAATGTCTAATATCCGTAATCTTGCATTACTCCAATCCGCAATCACATAAACATCTTGTGATAGCTGGATAATTTTGTACGCTATGCCAAACTTTGACGACTTTAATAGGCCATCTCTATAACCCTTTTTTGTATCTGAGAGTTGATTGACTTTTCGTGTAGAGATGTTTATCGCAACAATACCAAACTCTACCGTAACCATTATAGTTTCATCTTTGGGTCTTATTACCAATCCAATAGGACGACGCAATGGCGATTCATTTGAAATCAATGTTGACACTATGGCGATATGAGAATATGACAGTATGATTCGCCGTATTGCGTTGTTATCGGTATCAGTCAGATAGTACTCATTGGGATGGAGTCCGCCTATAAGGTTAGATGGTTTGTTGAATCTGGCATCTGAACACTCTCCATCTTTGAAACCAGATACAGTACACAATCCGACAAACTGACTTGTAGAATTGGTCTTCCTGTTGATTAATCTTAGGCAGTCATTCTTCTGATCAACAACTATAACATGTGTCTTATTTATCTGACAAAATCCTGAAATTAAGTCAAATCGTGCAGCATTGCTGACACCTTCTTGATAACCAGAGAAACTATTTCCCACAATTAGTGAAGGTTGTTGATCTGAAAGCAGTGTTTTCATTTTCAACGCACTGGATGTAGAAATCAGAAGTTGTGCTGAGTTACCCAAATCTACCTCAATGTGATATATTGTAGGTTGGTTGATGTATGCATACCTCTCCGGCGAGTCGAACTGTAATCTACAATATTCGTATCATTCTGTGTTGAGAATTGAAATATTACATTGATGGGATTTATTGAGATCATAATCGGCAGCTTTTTCTGCCCTCTAAATCTGAAATATCAGTTTGTGACAACTAGAGTACATCCCAATTCCTTCCCTGAAATATGACTGTTGTCCACAGCTTTAAAATCGGCAGTTTTTGAAGATTACAAAACTGTAAATACTAAACTGGAATGGAAATATTTCACCCAACAAATATTTGGAGATGATCAAAAAGAAATTTGGCTGAATCCTTTTTATCTTATTATTATTCTGAGCATTAATGCGAAGGATGCCACCGAATTCTCTACTCTGCTTGGTTACGGGCAAAATTGTGCATTACTTTTACACGGCTACGGAAAAGCTAAAGTACCTTAATTATTAACATTTAACCAATTTTAGGGTTGAGAATCTTGTCCAAGAATTCTTAGCAGAGAAATCTTGACCACAGCGAAAATCGAACCAATAATCTCATAATCGAGATGCTGCGACCTTAACCACTTGACCATCCCTGCTCCCATAACTGATTAATAAATAAATCAAATTTGTAATTTTAGAATCAGAAAACCACTTCTTACTTTGATTGAGAGAGTTCAATTCAAACGAAGCCGTTTTACGTTGGTGCACTATGTACCTTGCTATTTGTTGCATAGGCCTACATCCTTCATTCTAAACTGAAAAAATAGGCCATAATAGAACAGAATAATAACTCCTCTAATTTGTCCTTTGTTCCAAGTGACGATTTATTTAAACAATTCCAATTTAAACCGTTGTAACCCATTTTGATCAACACTTACCCATCAGAAGAAGTGGCCAGTATAACTATCAGTGTGACTCCTAACAACATCTTTGCATTGATGACAAACTGCAAGCCATGCATAGTTTTATTGCATTGTCGAGCTTATGCTGGCTTCCAATCGAATAAAATTTGCAGACTTCAGTATGATTCCAATAACAAATTAATTTTATCCATTGAATTTAAAAGAATAATTATTTGATAATAGAATATATGTAGCAAATAGAATAGTCTCTATTAATTTTCAAATGCATGTGTACTTTTTGTGGATGTGCATCTTCTTCGCCCTCTATATTTGACTTGGATTGATTTCTTTTCTTCTCAAATTAAGAAATCATGTAATTTCTATGCAGCAGGTGGTACTGAAAGAAAAGGGATTTGTTCTACACTGGATTATCTAGCCTTGCAAGGCCACACTAGCTGCACGGAAGCACGGTTGGCCCCTTAGCTTCCCCTGTATGATCTAGAGAGCTAGACTGTTGAAAGTCCTGCCACTGTACTAGACACGGAACCACTGACAGTACTTACATGCATATTACACATTCTGCAGGGTTATTGTTACTTTATAATTGGCATCTGCCATATTTGCACAAAGGCCGCAGGCTAAAGTGTTTTTTTTATGATAAATGACAAATTTGCATAATATTTTTGTGCTCCTAGTAGCCCTACCCTAGCCATCATTGCCTCAGCATTAATATAATTGTTATCAATATCATTGGTTTGATTGCTGCTTACTTATTGCATTGAATCTCTATAAGGCATGTTGTCAGTTGCCAAGTATATCAACATTTTCAATTGAATTGATAAAGCTATCAGCAGTTTATATCATTACATAATATAATATTCAATAGATCAGAGCCATGGTATCATGGAGGCTGAATCAACCTCTCAGTTGGAGAATTTACAGCGACTCCACTCTAAAAGGTTTTGAATAATAGGTAGGGATTGGTGTTCGAGTTATAGGTGAAGTTTGGGTTTTAATTATAGGTGGGGTTTGAGTTTGAATTATAGGCAAGGGTTTCGGTTTGAAATGCATGTGGAGTTTGGTAGGGGTTGGGATTGAATTACGTGTAGGAGTTTGAGTTTTGCACTAGGGGTTCCCGCTAGTTTGGTCACTTGCCAACTGGGGGTTGTGATTCAACCTCTTACCTCTGACTAGGTGTGAGAGTTTTAGATAGCATACAGGTGCAAGTTTCGCATTGGTTCCACATCTTTTTCAGTAATAATGTAAAACCAAGGCTAGTGCGACATCTATAAATTTCCAAGCAGGGGAAATATCTTGGTTGCCATCCATGTAGTTATTGCATCATAATAAAGTCATGATAACAAGACACTTATAAATCCTTTCACAAATACAAAATGCGTCATGCCACTCATGCTTGTACTATGTACTGTGTGTACAGTGCTAGATTGATCACTGATCAGTGATCACATTACATTGACAATATATTATTGTGATAAACTGCTGGCAAATAACTTGACAGTGGCCTTCAGCCTGTTACTACAACAGGGATTTCATAATGAGTTTAAAACTCCCTGAAGAGGACAGGCTAATGGGAAGGATATAAACAGTACAGAGATTGGCAGTAGTATAGAACTGTATAACTGTAAATGTCAGGCAATGCAATTCTGATATCACCCAAAGGAAGTAGAATGTAGCCTAATGCCTAATCACTCAATTCTTACGTTGGGGAATGATGTCGCCCGCACAACAACACTCAAGTGTCAAGCCCATCACCATAGTGATCTAATAAAAGTAAGAAGTTAGGAGGGCTTTTATGTGGGCAAAGCAAGGATTCACGGCTTCATGGGCACGCAACTCCCAATTGTAAGCACGAACTTACATTATTGCCCAAATAAATCTATATTTGTATTGTGTATCAGTATCATTGTCTCATTATTAGCATATAATAATAATGTATAGACATGTATTATTAGCATTCTTAGAATGGATTCCTGGTAGCTGGTGCCTGTACGTGGATTCCTGGTAGCTGGTGCCTGTACGTGGATTCCTGGTAGCTGGTGCCTGTACGTGGATTCCTGGTACAATTTTCTGCAAGTGCAGGCTTTGTTGTGATGCATACTGTACTCATTTCTTCCAGCAGTAATGCTTGCATTAGCTAAATTAGAGATTTTTCACTTTATATATTCTGTGCTGATTTTATTGAATCGAAATGGTGTTAATTGATGAACATTGCTTTGCTTTATTACTGAATAAGAAATATAAAGAAGCAGAAAGAATAAAAAGAGAAAATAATAGAAAGAAGGAGAATCTTAGGTACATGTTGGGAACAAAGGTGCAGTGAAGTACGAAAGAGTATAGTGTAAAAGTGTAAAAGTGTACAAGAGTAAAGTGTTGGCAATAAAATGTGAATAAGTGAGCACACACCACCAAGTTTCACTGAATACCAGTCAATATAATTACAAGTATTATGGTGTGCCTGTGTAGTAAGTACATAGTTACAGTATTTACAAATTTAACAGTTGCACCTTATAAATTTCCATATCCCAAATGGCCAAATGAAGTTCATACTGCACAAAAAGCTCAATTGATTACCAGGATTTATTCAAGCCATACTGCAATTTCCAAGTTGTTGACTCCCCACCCAATTAAACCAATGACATTTGGATCAATGGACCTACCACAGAGCCACACTACTCTCATGCAAATTAGAGTTTAACAGCACTATGGCAATGCTCTAAGGAAGAAGTTCCAAAGCAATTTCTGGAACAATTGACACACAACTGATAAATGTTTTGGGTCAAAACGTATAAAAGTACATTAATCACTGCACAATTGATGAAAGCGACAGTAGCCTTATAAATATACGTTGTTGCTGATACAGTGCGTCCCAAGTCTAGCGTCCCAAGTCTAACGTCCCAAGTCTAGCGTCCCAAGTCTAGCGTCCCAAGTCTAGCGTCCCAAGTCTAGCATCCCAAGTCTAGCATCCCAAGTCTAGCTTTTCATATCTGTTCCTAAAGCTCCAAAATTAATCGAAATTTTGAACAAAATACCGTATCATAAAATATAATGCAAACAAATGTACATGTATATAAAATGGTAGAATATCATAACGGATTATGGTTTACAACAGACTATCTAGTTCTTTGTTTGCTCTGGAAGCATTTTGGTAGTCATGGTTACTCATCCGAATGTAGTCACTGTTGCTGCTTCTACCAGATGCTACCTGCTGCTGTGGTGCAAGGTCACTAGGTCTAGAGTACAAATAGCAGTGTCTGAGAACTGATGCTGGATTGGAAACTTCACTACTCCGATTCCCTTGACCTCTACTTGTGAATGATGACCTTTGTGACTGCCGCCGTGATGGTAAATCATCATAAGTATCCAATGTGCTAATAGGACTTGGCTCTGGATAGCGTGGCAGAGGATCAAATGGACGTCTCTTATTGGCTGCTATTTGTCTTCTTTTGCTGTCAAATAGAATGTAATTCCACAAAATAGTTCGGAGCCAAACAAAGAACAGAGAATATTCACTAATAGTTCCTCTCACTGAATCTCACCACATATAAATAGATCTTCATACAGAGAAGCCGCACTTAGGTATGCCTCGCCTCAAAGGTGCAAAGAACGTTGTTAGGTGCAGAGTGCAGTATTGGCTTAGCTTAGTTTGTTCTACCGGTAATATGATGATTGGGTTTGGGATTCGGAAAGGGAATACAGTTTTCATGGAGAAGAATACTTCTCCATCTATTGATTTTTTCTAGATCACTGGGTATTTAAAAAAAAACTGCCAGTCTGTGCCTAACTCAAAAATCTAAAGTAATTTTGCTGACGTTTATTAATGGTTTACTGTGTGACCACCTAGGTTAGTAAATTCTGTTTAATTTTCTACAAATTGAAAGGTTTACATTCATATTTATTAGCATGTTAAGATAGGCGCTCAATTATCAAGTCAGTAAAAACTAATGATATCATTAGGTGCAACAGCATTTGGATTTTCATGATGCTCATAAATCCGCATTGTAAGTTTCATCGCTGGGTTGCGTTTCCATGGGCAAAGTTGTTACTCGGATGTTATGTCATGGGGACATGACTTGCATGTAATTCAGAAGGGAGGTTGTTCTAAACGAAGTAGTCTATTGACAGCTCTGGTTCTGAACCTACTGGGGCATTATTCAGTGAACTTGGACTACGTGTATATTTGAGGTTTGTTGCAACAATCCATTTCTAGCGTCTCCACCAGACCACCACACTGTCTCCACCAGACCACCACACTGTCTGCACCAGACCACTACACTGTCTCCACCAGACCACCACACTGTCTCCACCAGACCACCACACTGTCTCCACCAGACCACCACACTGTTCGATATCCTTACTACCAATATTGGCTTAAGTTGTTGTAGACCCTGCAAATTGGTAAATCTGTTAGCCATGAGCGTATGCACATGCAACCCAATGCTAACACTTCCATTCCTTATAACAAGTACCAGCATTGGGAATTAGGAATAAGAACTTACTGATGTTTATTTCTAATCACCAGTTTACGAATCAGGAATCCCATTATAACAGCGAGTATCAGCAGAAAGAGAATGCTCAAGCCTCCATATAATATTCCAGCATCATTTGGTTTAACAGCTGCAAGAAAATATTTCAATAGAAATTATGCAAACATCTAACCTCAAGTAAACTTGCATAAATTAATTTAATAAACTTTGCTTTTTTTCACCATGCTTTTTTAGAGATTCTTTGACAAACTTTGTTTTTGCTGAATCGTCGTGGGGGAACTCCACACAAAACAAAGCTTGTCAAAGATAGACTATCACCATTACCATATTAGACTATCACTTTGATAGTAACCTCTATGGTGACAAATTACAAATACTCAAATTCCTTTCACAAGCCCCGTTATTCTTTTATGCATTAATCACGCACATCCATTAACACGTCATATTAACACAATTAATCACACGCGTCCATTAACACATAATTATATCACGTGTGTCCATTAACACATTAACACATCCTGGTCAAAAATATAATGATATAATGATATCCATAAACTGGCATAAATAAACGACACAGAATATTTAACGGTGAGTCACCATTGAACTCACCTCAATTTTAAAGCCCTACTGGTACAAAAATGCTTTGGTTTTGTGGCTGGATGACACCACCCCTTGTCCTGTGTGGCTTTGAAAGTGAGTCTATCATCGATCATTCTACAGGGGGTAACTTCAGTCTTTCAAAATATTTATCCTCTCATGTTTGGTAGTTCAAATGTCAAAAGTACAGCTCCTATTTAATGTGACATGACTATTTCTTGGCAGCATAATGATCATGGAATAAATAAGGACACTGGTATTGATATTCAAGCCAAAGTCTTATCAAATATACATTCTTGTTATCAAATTCTATGCATTTTTTGTTTGAAGCTATATTACAGATTATAATTATAAGGGTCATCTAAATTATGATAATTATTGTATGTTATATCCTTGTAAAGTGTACCAACCCCAAACGAATATAGCACACATGTCATAAGCATCAAACATAGACAATCATGAGTTCATTTAGTTGGCAATATAACGATAAATTATACTTTATAATTTTGGTTTTTCAATAGCCCGTGTGATCACGGGTCTGGGGAATTAAACAAAGGATTTGTCATTAAATAAAAAATCCCATCCTTCACTCGCAACTAGCATTGTCCAACATAGAGCCATGCAACTGCTACGGGTACGACACAGTTCTAGTGCAACCTGTTACTAATTGTGGATGTACCAATAACCGGTATTGCCTGTGCTCCGATTACAAAACCGGCCTTTATTCTATTTTATAGCCTATGATCATTATGCCATTTGCATTGATTTGATGAGTGCACATTATTACACATATGGCCACATATTGATTTGTCATTGTTAGGGCCTTCTATAATAATATATTATTATAGAACGCCCTGGTCATTGTGGTATACTTTATTTAGATGCTGTATTTTGTTGTTATATTAGCTTTTACGGTGTATCAAACATATTGTTACTATTTAATCACTTCGCAATCCTATGTTCATCTCATGTTCACCTCCTAAAACTCCTTGGTTCATATGAATGATGTCTAAGTATACAACCATTTTTGATAGTAATTTGAGCTTTATTGCAAGTAAATTTAATGAATCGTCTTCCAAAGTAGCTCTATCATTAGTATTACGTATTAAACTATTGTTGATAAAGTTTTCTACAACTACAACAGCATATTGGTGGAGAGCTGAACATTTTATCACTTGTCATCATCTAAACAGTGCTCAAACATAAGAAGACTATAATTATAGGAGTTATCCACCGCCAGTTAGTGGATAACTCCTGTTATCAGCTAGTGGAAAGAAGACAGCTTTTTCTCAAGCAAACAACTGCCAACTTACTGCTAGTGCTAACCAAGTGTGCACTGTTAGCACACTTACCTTCTGAAGTAGTAAATGGAGAAGCTATAAATGGAGATGCTGTGGTTATCTTGTCCTCTACAACAGGAAAAAGTGAGCAACTTTACTAATTTACAGGTATTATAGTAATTGTCAGCCATCTTTACTAAAACAACTTTCTAGACTAGTATAACAATAATAACAATTATTATCTTGGAAACCAAAGCAATTTGTTTTAGACGTGTTAATCACCAATTAGTTGGCTGATAAACTAAAGGGAAAAAACCAATTTAAACTGCAGTTCGGAAATTTGAGTTATAAGTGAAGAGACAAATTTTTCACCAGACCCAGATTTTTACAGCCACTGCATTTAAAGTAGTGGTGTAGCTCACTTTGTGTTGCTTGTTTACTTTCAACCCAATAGCCTACCTAGTTATTTTTTACCACTACACCACTGGTTCGATGTGAAACCCAAGTCTGCTTGAGACAGACACCAGAGTGATCGCGCACTAGATCAATTGTCCATGGGCTATAGAACTGTATCAAAATAGAAATGTATCAAAAGAAACCATGTGACTTACGGGGAAATTATCTTGGGAAAGACATTATTACAATGGCAACATTTTACTATGTAGTAGTGAATGTTAGCCACCAGTTAACAGCTCTTGGTGCTGATTGAAATGGCAATAAGAAGGGAAATGTCGTTCAACGTTATTTAATGCAATATAGTACAAAATTTGAAGAACAATCTCAGATGAAATGGAGAAAACCCAATATTGTAATGGAGAAGGCTGAATGACAACCCACAGCACTTGAGTGATGTCTGGAGGAATCACCGAGTGAAACACGCTGCCTGTCAAGTAGTAATCCACACCTATTTGAGATTAAATTGTTGTGAACTCACCAGCATATAAATGTAACAAAGCGTGACGGTTTTAACGTAATTTGAATGCAAGCTAAACAATTAGTACATGTATAAAGGTTTCCATTATATATATACCGGTCTACTCAAAATTTAGTACCGCCTCAAGTAAACCATACTTTTGACATCATTACTCATGGGTGATGGGTCGTATATTTCAACCATAGTCTAAAAAGCCTTCAAGCATTAGACTTGAAGAGAGATCGAATGACATGGTTATTTTAATAATAAATTGGCAGAAGATATAAAGAGTGAATTTTTATCTTTAAATATCTTTATTTAAATATATCTTAATCAAAATCTTTATTTAAATCAACTTTTGTAAAATGGGCCGCGAGATTTTTTATATCTATCAAATAACCCACATTTGACAAATACATTACTCAACTTTAAAATGTTGGCACAAGAATTTGTTTTACAGTTACACTCCCTGACTATGATTGCATACATATTACTTACTTGTGTATATAATATTGAGTTTTCTTATGTACTTCTTTGTACCAACTAGTAAAGCTGCCTTGCTTTTCGACCAGTATACACTGTATAGCTGCATAATGCAACAACTCCCTGTGTCATTTTGTGAGTCAGTCACATCGTGTTCCATAGATGAGCACTGGCCATTGCACATGGTTGAGATGCTGCCTCTAGACATATCTAACACTACCAGTCTACTGTTTCCTCTATCCATAACGATAAAAATGTTGGATGTTATCTCAACTAAATCCCACGGCTCGTATAATTGTGAGGCAACTATTGGTCCATCTAGGTTTCCAGCACGTAGTGATGTTAGCACAGTGATAGCCTGTGATATCAAATCAATCCGGACCAATCCATGAAGTCTGGTTACGAACATATTAGTCTTATCTTGATCTAACACCATGGTAACCGGCCAATACAATTTCTCTGAGTCCCTTACCACGGTCGTAATTTTATTGCTTTTGAGGTTAAGCAGCCGTACAGCATTGTTTAATCTGTCTGCTATGAAGTATTCATCTTGAAGACGTCCCTCAATAATTTTGTGAGGGTAGTGAAATAAAGCAGCAGACCCATTGCCATTTTTATAACCATTAATCTCACATTTACCAGCGATGTGTTGAGTGAACCTATCCCTGCGATTGATTAGTCTGACACAATGGTTGTGGAAATCTACCACTATAATGTGAGTGCTGTTGATCTGATGGAAACCTGTAATACCAGTGAAGCGAGCTCGTAGGACGTCACCCTCGAGATAGCCAACGTGCTGTAAATTGCCAGCAATAATC
>JAOQGN010124303.1:0-11643 GCA_027564295.1 Himantozoum antarcticum
GACAGTATAATTATATGGAAATATTTATAATTATCATTAATAACAGCATGGAAAATAGTAATTAATAATGATAATTGGAATGCATGTAGATACGGGTAGCATGTTTGTTTGTTTGTTTGTTTTATTTCATCATTATACTTACAATAAATAAGTGATAACTTTAAATGCATGTGCAGATATGATGGGATAACATAATATGACCATAAAAACACAAAAGGAAATACATACATATAATATATGATGAGGCCTACATGCGCAATAGCACTGCAGCTAGTCAAGGCGCCAGGCCCAACGGAGAAAGAGTCGGCTACTGAAGCAGAGGGAGTTCACTAAGAGACGAACAAAAGATGGTGCCTAAGAGCCACTCTGTAGGAAGCGATGTCCACAATTGACCTCACACCCAAAGGGAGGCCAATCTACAGCACCGAGCATCTATAGGAAATTTGACGATGACCTGCTGCAGAATGAGAAGGTGGACGTGCCAAGTCATCTAGTTTCCCACAAGTGTTATAAGAATGTGAAAGATGAGGTTAATTGTCGTAGAAATGAGAGTGGGCCAGGAGAAGTACCCTGACATTATAGAGCGATTTAATAGGAAGAGAGCTAGATTTAACATATAGTGGTTAAATATATATATCAAATACAACATTTTGTTTTGAAAAACTATTAATTTTTTTAAATGAATATCTGCGACAATCCCCCGGACTCTATGCAGTAATTTAATTTTGATCTGGGTAGATATTGTGAGCACTTGTAAATCCGGCCTGCAACTGGTCTTAACTTTTTTAGCAATTCATCTACATGGCATTTTCCGGACAGGTTGTTATCAAGGGTGACTCCTAAACATTTTATATTGTTACTTTGTTCATTCAGAGGTTTACCAACAGAAAAATAGAGGTTGCAGCAAATTGGTAAGAATTTTGATGATTATTCATTACAATGTAAGTAGTTTTATCTAAATTCACAGTTAACTTGTCATCGTTACACCAATTTTCAATTTGTAAAAGATTAGTATCATCAGCGTAAAGGATGGGTTTTAGGATATTTGCAACATTTACAAGGTCATTAATGTAGATTAAAAACAAAGTTGGGCCAATAGAAGATCCCTGGGGTACGCCTACAAAGATGTCTTTTGGGTTAGATAAAATATTGTTAATATATGTTTTTTGTTTACGGTTAGTTAAATAGTTTTTAATTAAGTTTGCTGCAGACTCACTGAAATTTAATTGCTTTAATTTATTTATAAGAATGTCATGGTCTACGGTATCGAATGCCTTACTAAAATCCAAAAATATTCCTAATATACATTTTCCACTATTCATAGCTGTTAAAACACCATCAGTTAACTCAATAAGTGCACTTGCAGTACTTTTGTTTTTTCTAAAACCATATTGCTTATCATTTAAAATGTGATTTGTTTCAAGATACTCGATTATTTGAAGGTTGATAAACTTTTCAAAAATTTTGTTAAAAATAGGTAAAATCGATATAGGCCGGTAATTTTGGCAAAGCTTTGGTGAGCCCTTTTTAAATAATGGTATTACTTTGGCTATCTTTAAGGCTTGAGGGTATTTTGATTGCT
The DNA here is from genome assembly GCA_027564295.1 of Himantozoum antarcticum. Taxonomy (NCBI): domain Eukaryota; kingdom Metazoa; phylum Bryozoa; class Gymnolaemata; order Cheilostomatida; family Bugulidae; genus Himantozoum; species Himantozoum antarcticum. Next base: position 1,583 of record JAOQGN010124303.1, read on the forward strand.
GAAAACAGCTATTTATAATCTCAGTTAGGGGTTGTGCTATAACCGAAGCTGCCATTTTAACAAGTTTAGCTGGAATTAAATCTAAACCAGTCGATTTCTTTGAGTTTAAATGACTTAATAAATTTTCCACAGCTTTTACATCAGCTTGCTTAAAACTAAACAAACTTGCATTGTTACGTAATTGAGGAACAGGAAGATTTGTTCTCATTTGTTCAAAATTATTAAACGATTTGGCTAATTTTGGTCCTATTGATGTGAAATAATTATTTAAGCTGTTTGCTATTTCAAAATCATTAGTCAATTCCCTATTGTCTTCTAAAATAGCTTTAGGGGCAGTGGATGCGCCTTTAGGCAGTTTTCCTAGCTCTTGATTTATAATTTTCCAAAACTTGGATGTATTGGATTCTGATTTCAATAGAGTTTCATAATATTTTGCCTTGGCCTCCCTCAGTAATTTCGTTACGTGATTGCGGAAATTTTTGTAATATCTCTTTAAATTTGTGTTGAGAGGAGAATGTACACATTTTCTGTACAAGTAGTCTTTTTTGTTTAAACAAGAAATCAGTTCGGGCGTAAGCCACGGTTTTTTAACGGCTTTCCGTGCTGGTGCATCATTAAATTGACTAAATGGGGCATGCTTGTTACAAATAGTTAGAAATCTATGAGCAAAATTTTCATACATAAAATCAACATCCATGTTGTTAGAAACTTGCTCGTTCCAATTTGTATTTGCCAAATCTTTCAAAAATTCTTCACTTTTAAAACTTGTGTATTTACGTTTTTTAATAAGAGTTTGTTTAGCTGAATTTTTTGTTTCTCCTAAAATGACAAAAGTAGGTAAATGGTCTGCAATTTCCGAGATTATTTGTAACAGTGAGTATTAACTGTTACAAATAATGGATGCAATCAATGATCAGGAACTTATGGATGCTCTCCGAGAATATAGATGCCTGTATGACAAAGGAAAAAGGATTTAAAAAAATAGGAATTGAAAGCTAATGCATAGAGGCTGTTAGGTGACAAGTTAAAGGCAAACATTTAAGATTTAGAACAGCGATGCAACTCCATTAGAACAAGCTTTGAAAGGTATATCAAATCTCTAAAGCAGCCAAGTGGATCTGGCAGAGATGCCATCGTCATTAAGCCAAAATTAAAGCATGTAAGATGGTTAATACCACACATTAAGCCTAAACAGGCTACCACTAGTAACTTTCCTGGTGGTGCCAGGAATCTGAAGCTGGTGCCAGTTATGAAAAGATTTCTATTGATGATGGTGGTGAAGAGGCTGATAATGATATTAGTGTATTAGAAGAACAGTCTGTGACTGTGGATGAGGCAGCGCCTGCAAGGACAAGCAAACCTACATCAGGTAAAAACTATGCTACTTTGACTTTAAACAAAGTTACTTGATACAGTACATTGTAACTGTAACTTACAGCTGCAGTTAGATAGTTGCAATTGCAAGTGACAGTTACAGTTAGATTTAGAATTATTTACATTACACATCTGACTATCATCAGCTAGTTTCAGAACAGCTGCCCTAGACTGTAGACTACTTAAATTGTGTCTAGGGAAACATAAAATTTATGGTATGGTACAAATATTTAAACTCTACCATCAAATTTGAATAATAATGCTCAACAGCTCTGCTATTGGATTACCACCATAAACATTGCAAACAAGCAATGAAATCATAATTTCAAATATAAAAATATATGGTAGACATTTGAAACACACAACCCGAAACATCAAATCTCAGGTTCCCTGGCGAGATTAGAAATGCCAACCAAACAAATTAATGTAAGTCAAATTAATCTGTTTTGATGGCTTGCCGGGTACTATCTGATCACAATGTTTTTATTAATTTCTTCGATGTGGACTGTTATATGCTTATTCATATATTAGGTGCACAATTCAAAGTTTGTTCAGTTACATCTCTCGTCTCACATTGCTCATAATACATCTACTTTGCCCTCAAAGCCCTGTGCTTGACTGGCCGAGCTCCAAAAGGCTTTGAATGTCTGTGTTGGTTCCCATGTCTGCCACAAAGACATCTAGAAATGTGATATGGCTAATCCTTTCTTGTGTAGCCCTGCTTAATATTTGTGTTATAAAATATATAATATTTGTATTATAGGAGCTGCTTCTACTAGTGAATCACCTGTGGAGAAATCAACCAAATTAGACAATAGGCAGTCATGGTCTAAAGCGAAACGTTTCAAGGTAAGCAGCTTACCTTCGCTCACTGTTAAGGTGACCATTTTTTATTCCAGTGAATATGGGTCTCTCCACAGATTTCAAATACGTGTGTGTGTGTCCCTTAAGTTGCGTATATTTCACTTGCATGTAGAATCATATTTTCTTTAATATAAATTATTAACTTTAAAACGATTTGTCAGTTTCACTTGCGAACTGACAATAATTTGATCACAGATTTTTCTGGCTTGGGTCCGGGGAAGGTTTTATGTGCTATTCATGTATTCATGTGCAGAGTTTTCCACTGATTCCAATTGTGGAAGTTTTTCAAGTGTCTATATATCATGGTTTGTGCACAATATATAAAATAAAAATGTTTTTTACAATAATTAATAAGCATATTATTATAAAAGCCAAATGTATTGTATGAACCGTTCTAGGTACTCCCTCAAAATTTTCCACTTGCCCCCTAGGTTAGAAGGGCCCCTCTTTCAGATGGATACTGCCACTGTATGCTCAGAACAACATGCTGCCTGTTATTTTCTACAGCAGGATCATGTATGTTGTATTTGCATTCCTATGACACAGTTTGGATTTTGTCTAGTACCCTACTGTATCATTGTATTACTATTGCCACAAAAGGGTTTTTGTCATTCAGAGTATTACATGAATGAGGGTTGCCCATCTGCATACAACTGTGCATACATGTATTGCATCCTATTGTCATTTTGTAACACCTCATTTTAATCTTTTAATCCTTAGTAACTGAGCCCTATATTATACTCTACTCTTTTATAGCTCCAATCAAATCGTGTTGAGTGAATTAGTGAATTATAACATAATTTATGGCATACAAATATGCATGTATATGTTCTAAGTGAGCCACATTATATATTCGGAGTAGACTCTACCATCATATTTTATTTATATATAAGTAAATCATCAATGCAACAAAAACACAACATATGATGCTTACTCTCCAACTGCAGGTTACACTCTCTCACCCAATCGTCATCGAAGATGGGATATTCTCACAATCCAAGGGAGCCAAGCTTCTGGGAGTACACCTAGATGATCACCTCACATTTGCGGAACATGTCAATACCACCATCAGCAAAACAGAGTATCAGTATATGGTCTTCTAACACTCAAGTGCCATGGTGATTACTCAACGATTACTCAAGTACCATTACTGAAGCACTTCTCGTTAAATTTTATCTATTTCGGATTGTTTCTATTCTCACATATGCAGCCCCTTCGTGGTACCCATACACATATCAATACTCAAAAGTTGGCTTAGAGCGACACCAAAGCCTATGTTTGCTCATCATTTATCCAACCATCGATTCTTACAGTAAACGTCTAAGGAGAGCCAATATGTCATCAATAAATGATATTCTGTCATCCACATGTCCTCAATATATGTCCAAATTCTGCGCTAATAGACACCACCGACTACATGGCAGTATTCCACCACACCAGTCAACACATAGACATAGCACACGACTATCCGACAAATTGGATATTACCATCTCAAACGGCACTTCTAAGTAAATCACCATTTTACTGTTTCTCATGAATTTAATTTTGTTCTTTTATTTTCAACTGGCCATAATATTTTGTTCAACTTTGTTGTAAACACGGTCTTAGTGGTAATATTTTACATTGATCGGTAATAAAATGTATAATAATGATAATAATAGCAATAATAATAATAATAATAATAACAATATATGCTTATAAGTATAATATGGTATCATGTTTTAATTTAGGAGAATTTAGGAGGTTCACTTGAGAAGGAGATACTCTCAACCCTCAAGCAATTACAGCCGAGCTTGCAACCTCCGAAAACTAAACTCGATGAAGCATCTACTTTTTGCTCGACTCTAGATCACAGGCTCAGAAGATTAACACCATACCAAAGAGCCTTGGTGGACTCGCAGATATTACAAGTATTCACTAATATTGAGTTCAACATTCAGTCATTTAGCAGTTATGCGCAGGATTGTACGTTTTTCACTTATGCTACATAGCACTACGTAGCTTCAGCAGTACATTCTCATCAGAATGTTGCTTCTGTAGCGTTAGGTAGCATTGATGTAGCAACAACATGGTAATTCCTCACTTTATGCTACGTAGCACTATGTAGATGAAACAGTAGTGGAAATGGCTATGCCTAGGCCTATGTAGCGCCTTAGGTAGTGTTGGGAGTAATGGGAAATACTACGTAGCGGTGTTTAAGGACTTGTCAAGATAGATCTGCAACATCGGGTCTATGTACCACCTTCGTAGTGTTGGGAACAATGGAAAATGCTATGTAGCGGTGCTTTAGGACTTGTCAAGATAGATATGCAACATAAGGTCTATGTACCACCTTAGGTTGTGTTGAGAGCAATGGGAAATACTATGTAGCAGTGTTTTAGGACCTGACAAGATAGATATGCAACATCAGGCCTATGTAGCACCTTGGAAATGCTACGTAGCAGTGTTTTATGACTGCATCCTAATACACTGCTACGTATCATTTGCCATTGCCCCCAACACTACTTAAGGTATACATAGGCCTTATGCTGTGCATCCATCTTGACAGGTCCTAAACATGCACTACATAGTATTTCTCATTGCTCCCAACACTACCTAAGGTGCTGAGTAGGCTTTATGCTGCATTCCATCTTGTCAAGATAGATATGCAGCATAAGGCTTATGTAGCACCTTAGGTAGTGTTGGGAGCAATGGGAGATCCTATGTAGCAGTGTTTTAGGAATGGTCTAGATGGATATGCCACAGTACATACGTGTAGTCTCTCCCTTCAGCAGGGAGTTGCCCTTGGCACCCCCATCAGGAGTTGTATTTCCCTGGTTGTACAAAATCTGAAATCTAGACGGGAAAATAACACAGAACACCTCTAAATGTACAATCCTGCATCCAATTTAGCCAACCCAACGCCAACATTGGCAACACTTTTACCAGCAAGTTGGCGCTCTTACCAGTAACTGGCCAGCCCATGCTGGTGGTAGTAACTTTTAAGCTAACAATTTTGAAGCTAACAATGATGGATCATTTGTCCACTTGTTGAACAATTGAACAGTTTGGACTTTCTGCATTCCAATATTTGCAATATATTTAGTCTTTTATTCATTGGTATTTTAGTTTTTAGTGTATTTAGTATGAAATTATATTGGTTTTAAGAATGCAGCTTTTTAGTAAGTATTTATTCCTTTGGTGCCGGTATATTTGTATTTTATATTATGTTATTATTCTAAAGTTTAATAGCCTTGTTATTAAATCTTCCAAAGTTCAGTATACAATCTCCAATATGCAACTTCCAATATGCAACCTCCAATATGCAATCTCCTATATGCAATCTCTAATGTTCAATCTCCAATTCCATTTATTTTGGTAGAGGATGTACTTAATATATAGTAAATTTATTGTAGTAATAGTAAATTTATTTCAGTAATAAAATACAAAATGTCAAAAAAAGGTACAAGTTGATTCTACAATATATAATTCTAGTTCTTGCCGACCTGTTAATTACACTATACTATAATTGCCCTTCATATATTATGTCTTACATGTCAAGTCTTTTGCCGCAACTCTGAACATGTTCTAGTTGCCATGACAGTGCTCCCTCCTCGCTGTTGACGTATTTGCATAGATTATCTCTGACAGTTTTAGAGTCATGAGTGTAATTTCTAGTAGCTATTCGAGGCAATCTGTTGAAAGTTGGCCAACTGTCTTCGCTGACAGTAGCTCGCCAATCGCCCAATATTATTCCATCGCCATTATCACTATCTACAAATCATGATGGAAGATAGTGAGCATTTGTTGTGCATAATAAATAATTGTGCAAGCACACAGTGGCTCTCACTATAGAATCTACCGTCTCAACGTCTACTCTAATAGGGCATCTGTAGATTATCCACCTTGCCAATAGAATACCGAAGGCATTTTCTGTAGTTCTCCAAGCTGTTGATAATCTGTAGTTAAACACTCTCTGCTCATCATTCAAACCTTTACCACGTTAGGGTTTTAGTAACCAGTCTTTGAGTGCAAATATTTCGTCAGCAACGAGAGCGTACAGCTGAATATTGTCACCTAGTAGCTCTGGAGCAGGGATTGGTAACTCCCCACTCTCAAACGATTCCTACAATGGGGATTGTAAAAATATGCTAACATTGTTGTCTCTGCCATAATGTCCAATTTCTAGACATGCGAATCTGTACTTCGAGTCGCAGATGGCCATCATGACAGTTGAGTGAAATCCTATGTAGTTATAGTAAGTAAACCCTCCATATTTGGGGCAATCAATACTTACATGTTTGCCTAAAACACAAACCATTTCGTGACTTGATTGTGCTATATTCAAGATTGATGCAATTAGCATAAAACTTGGGCTATTACCTCGAGTCAAGGCATACCCAACTCGGGCAAATATCCAGCAATCGCAAGTATTTTATATATCAAGGGTTGTGCCTGGTAATATGATACAAGTTAGTCTGGCTTACCAAGCTAACTGCATTGAGGAGTTATTTGGCTGTGGTCCGTTGTGGTGGTTGGCTCCGCCGAACCAAGAAAGCACGACTTCCAATGTGGCATAGGCCCAGGCTAGATACTAGTGGATATAAAATTATATGATGCTGGTGATTAGTTACTGACAAGTACTACCTGAAATGTTGTTGAATTGAATTCTGGTTCAAAACAGAGTGCCATCCAACCGAACCAAGAGAGCACAACTCCCAGTGTGGCATAGGCCCAGGCTAGATCCTAGTGGATATAAAATAATATGGTGCTGGTGATTAATTACTGACAACAAGTACAATCTGAAATGTGGTTGAATTGAATTCTGGTTTAAGAAAAGAGTGCTGTTGGGGAGGCAACATTGGCAATAGATGACGGGTAACTATGTTGTCAAAACTCCAACTGCAATCTTCTAACATTCATTTACGAACTGCCAGTATCCCACGTGGTTAATGCTGCTTATATCAGAGTGTACCTGATCTCATAATTATGAATGATAGTTTTGTGCAAACTTACAAATCAAGGGTTTGATTTTCTGAATGTGCGCTATTGATTGACCCATGCTTAGCAATGCATTCAAGTTGTGATAAATTTCAAGCTTACCATTCAAGGCTCCCAATACTCTGGGTAAGTTCCAATCTTGTTCAAATTCTGTGGCTATATTCTTCCATTCTGTCTCTGGTGTTGGAAATTTAATATACTGTTCATTTAAATTGCTTCAAATAACTTCACATGTATCCTTGATGATTCTTGAAACAGTGGCACGGCCCAATCTAAAGTCAAATGCTTGAGTTTGCTGAGAATCACTAGTAGCAAGATATCACAGCGTTACTAGCAGCTTTTCCTCTGCGCGTATGCCCCCTTTGGTGCTTGGCTCTCGGGTGCTAAAGCATCCTTCTCCAAAGAATGGAGGTGATCAATCCTTTCTGGGGTCATTCTTGTAAACCTGCAACAGTAATAGTAAGTTGATTACGCGATGAATAATACATGTAGAAATACATGTAGACAAAATATATCAAGGCCTATTGTTGACTGAAATATTTCAATGGCTTACATGCTGTCGATGCTGGTGACAACCTTAACTGAAGGACTTCAGAATTGCAGGACTGAACACCGTTTAATAGTCAGGGCTATAAAATAAATTGTAGATGAAGAAGTTGTCTTTTCCATAAAAAGTGTGTTCGCTTCCCAACCCGCATATTATAAAATCTACTCAATATTCCGTATTATTTGCAACTTACTAAAAAAACATGTCTCCATCCGAATTTCTGAGAGTTTGATATAGTTCATGGGAGTGGCCATGCTGCTGTATTTCCTGGCACATGCGCCTTACCCACCACCACCTGGGTTCCTTCTCTTGGCCGCTTAACGAAGCTGAAGCCTTCTGTTTCTTCTCCGTCTCAGAAAAGTAATAAAAGTAATTTTATTATAATAAGCCTATTGTTAATTGCTGCGATTTTGACAAGTTGAATGAAAATAAATGAATGAAAATATCGTCATGCAGTGAATAATTGACGGTGACCTAATTAATTAGGTCTCCAGTTGACAAAGTTATGTAATTGTTATGTATGATGTGGACAAGTGTCTGGGATAAATCTGGGACAGGCTCTTATGGTTCTAATGTGTTATTATAATGTGTTCTAAGTATGTTATGCATAATGTGCACGTATGCTCCCAGACAATCTGGGATGCCTTACGTTCCTTATGCTCCTTACGCTATGCTTATGCTTCTTACGTATGTTGTAGACCAATATTTATGTTCCGGTAGTGTTTAGGATTTAAATGATCCATAGTATAGTTCTTTATAGTGGGCAGAGCCCTCTGTAGTGGAACGCACCATGATGGACAAGTCTAACCTTTCACTCAACAATCTATTACAGAGATGAACTGGTCCAAATGATTACAAAAGATGTAATCATGATTACAATCAGATGGTAAACATATTAGTATGCGGAATACACATAATGCATAAGCTAAAATTATTGGCAGTGTGAGCTAGCTATCATATAATAATTGTTAGCTAAAATTTAAAAGGTGTTTATTGTTATTTAGTATAGCATTAGATATTTTTACTGGAACTTTACTGTTCTACCTCTATTTAGAAAACTTCCTTTCCTATAAGATGATAGCAACGAATACACTCTCTTCAGGTTAGCTCAGGTTAGCTCAGGTTAGCTCAGGTTAGCTCAGGTTAGCTCAGGGTAGCAGTAATACACTCTATTCAGGTTAGCTCAGGTTAGCTCAGGGTAGCTCAGGGTAGCTCAGGGTAGCAACTAATACACTCTCTTCTTTTCTTTCAACAGTACATACGCCTTAGCTCTAACGACAGCATGGACGATTTGTTTACTCTGATGTCAGAATGCTGGCATCTGCCCGAACCAAAACTCATCGTCTCTATAGTAGGCGGAGCCAAACGATTTGAGTTTGCCAATAGGAGAATCAGAGAGCTCTTTAAAAAGGGTCTGCTGGGCATTGCCACCACTACAGGTAGGCCACAAATACTTGGATGTAGATATGCATGCTTAGCTATTTTGACTATGTTTGACTAGGATACAGAGTACTGTACACTGATGTCCGACTGCCACGTGTTATCCATCAGCTTGCCTTGCGTTGACCAGCGTGGTATTTTGCATCTACTTCAATATTAACTTTAGAAGCTATTATACTGAAGTCGTACTGGGATTGTGGCCTATAAATAGCAACAGAGACCTAATATACATAATTACATCCATAGCAACTTCGCAAATGGTTGAATTGCTGGTACTGACTGTGTGATCACAGTTCTTAACATTCAATACTTATCTAAATTAATTAACTGGATTACCAGATCAACGATACGTGCTCTTAGAATAAGAAGATGGCTATAGATCGATACCCTACCCTATTAACTGTAAATACTTGGAGAATGACGATAAATTGTTGTAAGAACCTTCTACGAAACTTGACAAAGGTGATAGTAAACCTCTTTACAGATTTATTGCTAATCAGAAGGGTAGTTCAAATGGTATTAAACAGCTACATGTAGATTGATGCCCTAACAATAGTAATTTAGTAATTAGCAGAATCTTTTGCAGCTGCATTTTCATAAGTTTTATAAAAGACGATAGTAAAACCTTACCTATCTGTCCTCCCTAAGATTTCACAACAAGATTGTAATTTTGCAAAATCTATAATACATAATTGTGTGGTGGATTGTAATATCCCCGCAAAGCATTAAGCATATATGTTAGCCGCACCTCTATTTTACTGCATTATTTATAGCTATGTTCTACTTGCACTTATATTGCCAATTCATATATTTAGCATTAGCATGTATTCAACAGTATTTTTCTATGTTACTCCCA
>JAOQGN010124414.1:0-11640 GCA_027564295.1 Himantozoum antarcticum
GGCACATATTATATGTAGCAGAGGTATACGGAGTCACACTCTGCAGGAGTCACAAGCTTTCAGAAGTCCTAGCTAAATAGATGGAGTCAAGTCCTAGCTTAATAGATGGAGTCAAGTCCTAGCTAGATAGATGGAGTCAAGTCCTAGCTAGATAGATGGAGTCAAGTACTAGCTAGATAGATGGAGTCAAGTCCTAGCTAAATAGATGGAGTCAAGTCTTAGCTAGAAAGATGGAGTCAAGTCCTAGCTAGATAGATGGGGTCCAGTCAAAATTGCTTCCCATGTGAGAAAAGTAGGTTGAAGTCAAGTAAGAGTCACAACAGCAATTTGAAATAGGAGACAAAGGCAAGTTGAAGTCTATCTCTGTTGGAGTAACAAGTTGACCCAAAGTCACATAAGAACCTCTGTGAGCAAATCAAAGTCAAGTCAAGAGTTGGGTCAACGAATGAATTTTTTAATACCCCAAATATCCATAACTGCTTAAATTGAGAATATTAATAGAAAATGCTAAATGCTACACAATTAATTAAATTTGAGACAAGTATACTGGAGCGGCCATCTTGGAGAGAGGTTAAACCGCATATAACCACATAATTCCAGTGACATTGCCACAATTCCATCCTTAACAATGCCTGCTTGAGGAGTCGACACACAACTCTCTCAAGTCAAAAGTCGAAAGAACTCTGTTGGAATTAAGGTAAAGTTGAAGTAAGAGTCAAGTTTGAACGCTAAAATGTAGAGTAGAGTGGAGTTGGAGTCCCCAATCATAAGAATCAGGAGTCAGTTGGAAGTCTGAAAAAGTGACTCCACTTCCACTCTGAAGCGGAGTCTTAGACTTGGAGTGTGCACCTCTGATATGTAGTAACAATCTATAGTAAGTTTTGTCAATAAATTTATTTTGTTTCATGCATTTGCACGTACCTAATACATAGAAACAACCATTTTTGTTATTGTCATATGCCATTTCTATATAGAAAACGCATCGTCTCTTTGGCCCAATGTAAATAGAAAGACTGACAGTCATTCGTCTCCGACTATGACTCATAAAAGACAAAATTCTTTGACTGAGACTGGATTGGCCTAGTATAAACTCAACTTAAGACTAACTATGTGCCACACCAAGCTTTCTTTGAACTGTTGTCCATCTATTGTTGCCAATGCCATGGTGACATGCAAACATAATTAATGCATTAATTCTGGCAGCTGGAATCAAATAATTTACTGAAATGTCTTTCACTTGCATTGAGGATTATTAAACATGCAAAAATATAAAATGGATTAGAAGCTAAGTGGATTTGAAGCTAATTTCCAACTTATTATTGCTTGAATAGGTTGCCCCAAGACTCAAGCTTCAAGAAAAGGGCTGTACACAGCCACACACTAACTACTGTTACCTTCGGAGATCTCATACTATATCTATTGATATGCCTGAGATGTATAGAATGATATATAGAAGAAGTCTCTATTCAATCCTCTCAGATCGATCGCCATGCCCATTAACCCCAAATTCCCCAAGCCTCAACCCAAAGTCGCGAACCCCAAACCTCAACTACTACTCTGATGGGATTGAAAAAAAGACTTCAAGATTGAAAAACTTCAAGACTTTGAGCAATCGAGATTGAAAAAGATGGTATTTTGAAAAAGGTAGAAAAATTATTGAATATGTGCATGTATATCATGTACATCATCGTACATAAACTACAACCTTAAACATCGCAACCTCAAACACTCACCCTCTAATCAGAAACACAGCATTACGCAACTCTCTATGACCTACAAAATTGTATGCTACATTTCCACTAAGTTTCTGCTCCGCCTCTATAAATATGCAAAACTAATTTGAGACTTTGATAATTCTAATTCAAGACTCTGATTTCATTTGATGGAATCTGACCTGCAAGACATGGACAAGAGCAAGACTTGGGCAAGACCAACAAGGAAGACACTATATACTCCAAGATATTTGCATAATATAGCTACATAATATTATATTAGCTATTTTACATATATCACTTAGCCCCTGTTCTGTCACTACTGCATGCAACGTCGTAGTAGCCTCACCAGTAGCCTCACCAGTAGCCTCACCAGTAGCCTCACCAGCAGCCTCACCAGTAGCCTCACCAGTACATACTCATTCTTTTAGAGCTACCGGTGCATGACTATTTAATTATCTATGATTTCATTTCCAATAGTTGATTTAATACCCTGAGACAATATTTTCATCTGAATTTGTCAAAACCCTGTTTAAAACGCACGCATTGCTGCCTTCTTAAGTGGTTTAGCTACAACAGATCAATATTAAGTTAAATAGCTGACTTGCTATAAAACTGCATGCTGTGAGCTGCCGATAGCCTGACATATAGACCCGCAGGCAGCAGTACACAATATCACTGTTCGTATTACGCCAGTTTAACACCAGCCTGGCTTACCAAACCACTAGCAATGGGAGTTATGTGCACACGGAATGGCGATCGACAACTATCGCCGATGCGTGAGCACATAACTCCCAATGCTATTGGCTTGGTAAACCAGGCTAGTTTAACACATAATCATTGGTTAAGTGGTGGACGTCAGGAGTTCAATTGGTCAAACTGGTGTCAAATAGTTGCCTCTAGCAGTATTGCAATGTTTGCTTCAAATCCCCTCCTCTACCAATAGGAGAGCTTGTGAATAAGGCTAAAAGGGTTAATGGTCTTGGCTACTGCTTGGGAGTTGTCTGTTCAATGGAAATTATCTCTATTCAAGAGAGTGCACATTGTACAATCACACATGTTGATGCCAATCTATGAGAGTATGACATAAATGTGGGGGTTTAAGTAATTTGACACTGAGGATGAATTTTAGTGTATGATGCTGAAAGTTGGAGACTGGCTGCAGTGTAGAGTTGTATTCTCTAAGTGATGTGGAAATGGAAAACTGGTAATAATTTGTATACCCAATATATTGGCCCTTGTGAGCCTGTAACCCATTGGTATCTAGGCTATCCTGCCAAGCTTTATCATAATGTGGAGTTACTCCACAGCCGAGCTGCTCCACGGTTGTGCCCACCGGCCTGCTCCACAATTCGAGCCTGAGCAACGAGAAAGAAACTCACAAGAATTAAACTTTGTTTTTCATTACTTTGGCTCGTCGTGGAGACAACTCCACATTATGATAAAGCTTGGCAAGACAGGCTAACTGTAATCTAGAGTGGCCAATAGAGCTTCTGCTCCATGCTAAAGAACAATCATCTCAACATCATCTCATCCGCTCAGTAATAATAAATATGTATGCATATAAGACAATGCTTAGTCGTCTTAATATATACTAAATACTGTATCTATATACTGTAAATATATGTAAATGCTATTTCGTGTAGATATAAAGTAAGTCACACTAAATACTATCATGTAGATATAAAGTAAGTCACAATGAATACTATCATGTAGATATAAAGTAAGTCACACTAGATACTATCATGTATATATATAGTAAGTCACTCTCAATACTATCATGTAGATAAAAAGTAAGTTACACTGAATACTATCATGTTGATACATAAAGTAAGTCTCACTAAATACTATCATGTGGATATAAAGTAAGTCACACTGAATACTATCATGTAAATATAACGTAAGTCACACTGAATACTATCATGTAGATATGTAAAGTAAGTCACACTAGATACTATCATGTAAATATAAAGTAAGTCACACTAAATACTATCATGTAGATATGTAAAGTAAGTCACACTAGATACTATCATGTAGATATAAAGTAAGTCACACTAAATACTATCATGTTGATATATAAAGTAAGTCACAATAAATAATATCATGTAGATATAAAGTAAGTCACACTAAATACTATCATGTGGATATATAGTAAGTCAAACTGAATACTATCATGCAGATATAAAGTAAGTCAAACTTAATACTATCATGTAGATATATAAAGTAAGTCACACTAAATACTATCATGTAGATATGTAAAGTAAATCACACTGAATGCTATCATGCAGATATATAAAGTAAGTCACACTAAATACTATCATGTAGGTGACAGGATATACAATAACAGAACATCCTACTTGTGGTACCAAATTATAGCTCAGAGTCGGAAGCTATTAATATCTACAGCTAGTAAGAGCTCGAGTAGCAGGCAAAAAGGAGCGTGTTAGCTTCAGTGGTATTATATTCTACATGCTACCTGTGCCGCTGATGCACTGGCATATTATGTTCACACCTCCCCCAGCTGTCTGAATCCCACTCTTATACAGTTTAGACTCACTAAGACGTAGAATACATCCTCTCAAAATGTAGGCAATTTCCAAAAGCAAGGTATAATATAGATACTCCATCACAGAGCTTTCTGTAACAGCTTGACCAGGCTAGAAATATAGGATATATAGATAATTTGTTGATCTGTTGAAATATTTTGCGATTTATAATGTCTTTTAAATCCGTTTAAGTTAACTTGATTAGAGTATCCAATTTTTAGTCATTTCTAGAAAATTCCAAGTAAGGTTATTGAGGCTATTAATAAGTTTAGTACCACAACGTACCGTTTGGGAAATATCGTAATATTTAGTCCAAAAATTTCAAATTTATCATTCTATTCAGGTAAGCAGTATAATTAGATTAGATTAGATTTGCATACGATGTGATAATCAAATAAAGTTAAACTGACAAATTAAATTATGTTTTTCATTAAATTAATTGTATTACACATCTTGGAAACCGGCCCTAACGACGACGCTAGTGGGAGTCCTATCATAAGATCTCATGCGTTTGTGCATTTGTTCACGCCAATTTATTGCCAAATGAAGCTGAATGCTAGCTATGCATTGGATTGGCCACTCTGTGATGTAGACTCGCATGGAGAAAGCTCTATACTTACGGCCATGTCAAGACACAACTATTCTTGCAATCAAGGTCATACCACATTCTTGATGGCCCCTTATATTTATATAATCATGTTTGTTTGAACTTTAAAACCCATGCTGAATTTTATTTTTAACTTTTGATTATTAGTATTGAATTGTTTTAGCTCAACCATCACTCTTAGGTATAATGTCTCATAATAACAATTTCTGTATAATACTGATTATTGCTAATCAAGTTTAATCAGAACAACTTGACAACAATAATCACATTAAGATGATGTCTGTGTAATATGTCTATTATCTATGGATACATGTTAATTGTCTGTCGCATATGTCTATTGTTTGTGGGTCTGTGGGTCAGTGAGATGTTGTGACCCAGGATTAGCAATCAATCAATAATTAGTTGTTATCAAAGGGTTTACATTATGTATTGTTGTATTGGGGTAGTGACAGAGGACTCAGTAGCCACTGTTTGCTAAAATGCATTTAACAGCAGGGGCGGATCTAGGATGATTAATTCTCCCGATCGGTTTCAAGATCAAACTGAATCAATTTACTGCCAGAAATCAAAATGTTGTAATGATTCCATTTTTGCAGTATTGTTCAAAGAGCATTTGATGGATTAATATTTGATTAACTTTGCAGCAAAATAATTCACCGAGAGTTAGATTCGCAATAATATCGAATTTTATAATGAGATGTAGAACAATTCTAATATTTTATTTGCTTTAGAAAATATTATGTAATAAAATAAAAATAGTATTTATGTAGTTTCACAGCCTTCGCTAAATATTCTTGTCCTGTAGAGTAGAGTGGCCAACTATCAATTTATCTATACATGTATATAATATATTATCATCCACAAAATAATGTCGTTCTACTGTACCATGAAATGGCAGTTATGGCAGCGAGGTCTGCCCCTTCATTCCGCTCCTAAATATACCATCAGCAGCAACATTGAAGGTGCTATTAAGATATATTGATTTCCTGTTATTCCGATTGAATGCCTATAATTTCCTTTGGTATAACTGCAGAACACACAAACATACTCTCATGCACAACTAGAGGAATGCTGACTTTGGAAACTGCTGCCATAAATAGTACAGACTACATACTGCACACAAGATAGAATGTGTCACTGTATTTGATGAGTTCTTTCCTGCAAGAAACTTAGTCTGAGACATAGTCTGAGACATGTTGTCACCGCACTAACAATTGCGCATTGTGTAAGGTAAGTCTCGAGGGTGCATGTTGTGCCAAGTCAGAAATGGTATTCTGTCGACTGATACAGTCATCATAAAAGGATTTTGCAAAATAGCATGTACTTGCAAAACGGTGTTTGGGAATTCCCTTAAAATTGCTTCCATTGGCATAAATAATCAAACGTTAACGTATTTGGGGGTGTTCACATTATTCTTGTGTATTGGACTATTTCTGAGAGTAGCTTGATACGAATGTTCAAAATTGAAAAATATGTGTTTATAATAAATGTGAAAAATTGGTCATGTGACCTATCATGTGACCAGTCATGTGACCAATAATGTGATCAATGTCTAACACTGCTAGAAACAAGATGGCACAAGGTTGTTCCTCTTCGTCCTCTTCGTTGAGTGCAAACAGAATATTATTTACTGCATCTGTATTAACTCACTGGTGTACGATGGAAACCTACTATTTGATTGTGTTTAGCGTTGTTATAAATGCTTCTAGTGTGGTACCGGCAAACAGTTGTTAAGCGCTAATGTTATTCCACAGCTTGATAGAAGTTGGAAAAAAGGAAAACAGAGATGAACATCTGGTCTTGAGTGTGGCGCGATAAAGCCATGGTGGTTTCCTAAAACAGCGGCAGATGCTGTACCATTGTTTACGAGAAGCTCAGAGAAGCTCTCGGAAAGAGCAGTAGAGCACCAGCAGTAGAACCAATCAAGTTGAAAAGTACTTGCATCTACTCCATTTAGATTGTACGATATTATAAAATTACATTATAATTATCCTACTTTCATACATTATGTCCGCATTAAAGCATGTCTAATAAAATATGCAAACATTATGCGTAGTAGGTCACTGTCCTTGCTGAAGTAAAAAACATAAGCCAGAATTGATTTCCAAATTTACCCACAATATTGCACCAACATATTTTGAGTCAAATCCCATATTTCTACTATATTTAAACATTTTCATAACTAATTATTTTTAATACTGTAAAATATCAATACAGGTCATCATAATTATTATTATAAATTTCCAGACGTATTCGAAATAAGCATACCATAAAATCCATAACGTAAATTATTTAAACAAAATGTATAGATACTAAATTTAAATCGAAATGTAACAACTTGTTCGTTCATTGCCCATGTATTCGTACATATAGACATAATTATTATAATTATAACTCTCTACAAACTAGTCAATAATCATATATGGTTATTGACTAGTTGACTATCTAGACCTCAATGACTAGACCTCAATGACTAGACCTCAATGACTATACCTCAATGACTATACCTCAATGACTATACCTCAATAACGGATATTATCAAACAGCATGTATAGCAAGTACAAATGTATATCGCACCCATTTATTAACATTGCAATTGAAAATGAAGCTGCTATAGATTTTGTTGTAGGCTGGCATTTTTCTCAAGAAAGTGTCAAACTATGACAAATTTCATCTTTGGTGAACTTCTTTTTGAAGCTAAGGAAATCAATAATCTGCTGTATAAATTTCTCTTTATGAAATAGTTTATACATCATAAATTATATTAGCATTCTCAATTTTGTTAATTTGGCTTATTTGGATTTGTGCAAGACTTCTCTGTCTATTAGCTAAGTGAAAAGCATCTCATGTTGAAAGAGTATTTCAAGGAATGTATATAGTTATTTCTTAGCATAATGCTAGCCATGGGCAAAAAGTTGGGATAAATATAGTATTAATTTAGTTAGAGGGATCACGTCAGGGAGTTGTGCTTCCTCCGGGACTTTGTTACAAAGCTTCTGTAAGACCACAAAACCTTAAGAGTTTGCAGTGCAGTAGAGTTCTTAGCTCACAGATTGCTGTTCTGTCTAAAAATAGCAATCGGTGAGCTGAGAACTCAAGCTTGGAAATGGACTTTAACACAGTTTTCACTCTGTCTTTGCTGCCCACATTGGGTCTTGTGCCGTTAGTGATAACGGCTGGTATGACTTGTGACAATTTATGTTCACTGTCTGTGTGGTCCTACTGTGATATCTTCCTAGTATAAGAACCAGCTGGTGAGAATCTAATGAGGGTCTAGTATGGAACCTTTGTTGTAGCGCCCTCATATGAGGCAATCTTGTTTATCCCCCACCTTGACACCATTTTGAATGAGCTAAATCAAAGTATTATATTTACTCTGCCTAGGTGAATAGCTAGCCTGTGATTGTTAGGGGTGGATTCAAGGTTACTTCTGATCACAACTACCGCTTGTTCAGCGAAGAAAGCTGATGTAAAGTAAATCAACTTTTGTCTACTAAATATTAATGGAATGATTTGGCGGTTTAATGAGTTCTCCTATACTCCATCGATCAAACACAGCATTGGTTTTCCTTCTGAACTCGTCTTGACTGCGCTGACTGCTGCCTGACCAGAGCTGACTTAGTTCCTCCCCTGATAGATTGTTCCGTTGGCAATGTGTACCATCTAGGCTCTATTCAGGTGACATGTTTGCAGAGGTCAACAATGTGTATATAACAGAGCAGCTATTGTCTCAAAGCTCATCAATAATCAGATCAATGAAGTTATTGTCCTTGTCTAATAACAGAAGTATGAAGTCATTTACGTACTGTATGGGAATGAGAAGGAAGGAAGGTGTGTCCTGTAGAATGTAGTTGTCTAGCTGACGTGATGCTAGCACATTAACCAGGTCCTATGGGTGTTGCTGACTGGGTTTAAATGATTTAATAATCATCTTGTCC
Organism: Himantozoum antarcticum; assembly: GCA_027564295.1. NCBI lineage: Eukaryota > Metazoa > Bryozoa > Gymnolaemata > Cheilostomatida > Bugulidae > Himantozoum > Himantozoum antarcticum. The sequence goes on from JAOQGN010124414.1 coordinate 8,804, forward strand.
AATTATGTACTGAGAGGGAATACGAATGCATCTTTCGGTTAAGCCCTGCTTAAAGTTAAGATATCAGTTATTCAATTGTTCACCTGCTGTCCATGCAGGTTAGCTGATGGTGTACAGACGTATGTAATTTGCAATAGTTCTGAAATATATATGAGATAATGTTGGAGTTGAGTGCTCTCCACAGCCATTAGAGAAATAAGACAACTTTTGCTAAGACAATTAATCAGCATTTTAATTAACAAATTGAAGATGAATAATTCTCAAAAATTAAGGACAATTCTGTCCTAGCTCTCTTGGTGCAGTATTGCAGTTTTTCAGCTTAAGCTTAGAATTGGGATTGGAGTCTTCTGTTTGGAACGCGATGGCACGTTATCGTACAAAAGCAGCCTATCTGTCTCGTTTGTTGTTCTATATCACGGCGTATATAGCAGGTGATTATATCATTGGTGTATAATCTATATCATATATCACCTGCCTGTCGTAACCATGACTATCTTCTCCAATAAATTTTAACACTGCAGCATTTCCTAACGGCCTAAATATGTGCCTACTTTATTATTATTACTAATTTTACTAAAGCGAATTACGTTGCCAGCTCTTTGTAAATGATTAGGGCCATTAGCATGATCTAACAATGCACAGTTTCTTGCTATAATAATTATAGTAAAATAGCTGGCTTTGTTGAATTAAACATTGATAGCGATGCCTTTTGTAGGCATAATATGCATTTCTTTACACCTAGCTATATTATCACAATGATAAGCGCTCAGACTGTTGTAGCCCAAGAGCTCAAACTGTTGTAGCCCAAGAGCTCAAACTAAACACAAGTGGTAACCTTATAACTTGATTGTGTGCTTGTTAGTGCAAGTGCCTTCCTTATTACAGAACTTATTTACTCTAACACTGCTCGGCAGCACCTAAACCTGCAGTTATATAGAGTTTTAAGCAGTCAGTAGATTTCCACCCATACAGGAATATTATAGTGCACCAACACTCTCCTGAGAAGGCTAGGTAAGGTATGCAATCGGAATGTATTACTCCTAGACCTATCATATACATATGGCGTATATGATATATATATACATACATGTATATATGACTTATATGTATAATATAATATAGGTGCATATACGTAGGTCTATGCTATCTATGGGCTATGGTATTACTATATCGATCAGTTGGCCTAACAAGCTGACAAGAAAACTATGGTGCTTTGTTAGTGCAAACTGTACATCATGCGGAGTGAAAAATTAGTAGTCGCAATGGTGAGAAAAGACTTGTTACAGGCTGCCCTATTTAATCATTTACCCTGTGTGGAAATTAACCATTTATTCAATGTACAAGTTAAGGATTGATATTGCCTTTGCTACTCAGGTGAGAGTCATCAAAGCTGTTAACAGAAATATGGCGAGGTAGGTGCAGGACTGGCTCTTTTTGAGATAACCCGTGATCTGGGAAAATAATGTAGGTGGAGAAGTTGTCTTCTCCCCAAAAAACTCGTTTGCGCCCCAAACCCAAAACCCCAATCCACAATCTAGAACCAGCTCACTATAGCACCTGAATGCAGATCCTAAGCTCAGCTTAGTTCAAATTTATGGTTTGGATGTGATTTTACTTTATCAAGAGAAAACAACTTCTCAAGCTGCATTCTGAATTTTTTCTAGTGCCCCGACTATTCTCAAAAGTTGTAAGTTTGCGCCTACCTCCAAATGATGCTATTTTATAAGTAATTATATTTGAAACAATGTTGTCAAAAATGCATGATATTGTGAAGCAATGTTACTATTCTCTTACGACTGACGTGTATTGCATGTACGACTGACGCTATATTTGCATGCCACAAACTTCCTTGATGGCCTAAATTATTATAACACTTGCACTAATTATAATTATAGTGTTAATACAATGATGGTATAATTATAGTGTTAACACAGTAATACGATGGTATAACTATGATTAGTTTGTTAAATACGATATTATTGCCATTATTGGAACGTTTGCAATCGACTTGCAATAATTATTCTAGATTCAAATTACTATAACCGACTTAGTTAATAGTATGGAAAACGTCCATAACTTTCTATAATGTGAATGTCTGCAAATGTATTCCTTTATTAGAGGTGTAATGATAGGTGATACATATACCTATTAGCATGCCAAATATGTGTTATGTAGTCTAGAGTAATATTGTGGAGGATTTTGCAGATCCCCTCGGCTGTATGACACTATATAGTAGGTGCACAGCCTATGTAAATAGCATTCATGTTTATAGACATTATATATCAGATTCAGCTGGTCTTTGTTTGACCATATCGGCCGAGATACTCTTTGTATTGAGCTGTAATCTCGTAGGTACAATCCTCATACTATTAGCAGGTTGTATAACCAATTTCAATCAATTCGGCTGAAGCAGCCGAATTTACTGACCCACCCGAATTTAGGAGCTGAATTTTATGTACTTTCGCTCCTTATTATAATTTGGCTGCTCTTTATTTAGTCATATCGGCCAGAATACTTTTGTTATTAAGCTAAGATTTGGTAGGTATAGTTCCGATACTGTTGGCAGTCTGTGTACCAAATTTCACTTAATTTGGCTGAACTTAATTTAGTCTATGACCCAGCTGAATCTGAATTCGGCCTGGGCCGAATTTACTCCCTTTTCCCGCCTTTTTTATCCTATATAAGGATGCGGGTTGTATTCACTTTCAGTTTTATGCGGAAGCTCTGCCAGTGAGCACCTTGGTGTTTTTGTACTACTTGGCTCTTTTTAATACAATAAACTGCTGAAACTTATCTCTTTGTCTTGTTGTAATTATATTTGGATATAATTGTGTTTA
>JAOQGN010124525.1:0-11638 GCA_027564295.1 Himantozoum antarcticum
AGTGAAGTTGTGACTGATTTTTGTTTTTTGTTTTTGATTTTGTTGTTCGCTGCCCTAGCGATATTATTTGTATGTGGTAATCCAATAGCAGAGCTAATCGAGGGAAGCCCATGGCACAGATGTTGGTGTAGCGGTTCAATGTGGGCATGGAGGAAACCTTCGACAGGACGAAAACCTCCCAGTCAATGGTGGGACTCGAACCCACGTCTTTGCAGGTAACCTACGTCATAGCTGCAAGCTTAGATCACTAAGCCACCGTGACACCTTAGTTCAAAGCTTAAGCTCTATTAATTCTCGCAGAATATAGAAATAAAGTGAGGTATATCAAATCTGAAAAATAATCTGGTAGTGAAAGTGTTAATACTTTACTGTGCAGAGCATTGAAGTATGCACTGAAGTCTAAACTGTACTGCTTACTTACATATTTGGCAGGCTGTTACTGAATAATTTACTTCTTATTTCAATATTCGGTAGACTTTTACTTTGATTGTTACTTCATACAGACCACAGCTTTCCATAACGCTAACATAGCACTACCACAACCCTACCACAATCCTACCACAATCCTACCACAATCCTACCACAACCCTACCACAACCCTACCACAACCCTACCATAACCCTACCACAACCCTACCACAACCCTACCACAACCCTACCATAGCCCTACAGCAACCCTGCCATAACCCAATTAAGTGCAATTTCGCAGATTTTAAGCATAGCTTGGTTTTAAGATGTACTTGGGATTTGAGCTTGGGGAGGTGATGCAGTTTATCTGGTGAAGGCGACTTCTCAGTTTAGAATTTTTCTCTAGCTTTCTGGTTATCTGCAAAAGTTGCATGTTTACACTGACCTCCCTTGACTCTACCAGGCTTCAGTGCCAATTTGTAAATAAAATGTATATCTCAGCCTTATAACCTAAAATAGTTCTGTTGAAATTCAGCAACAACATAAATGAACGATTATCTTAACTAAATTTCCGAGAGTGTAGTATTATTTAATTGCTGCTTCAAACCTTACAATTGGGGGTTATGAAGTGCAAACAAAGATAACCATGTTTAAAGGCTACCAAACCTCAATAAGTCTGGGTATTTTCAAGACATAGTTATCTTCTCTTTAAATTATGAAAACTGGCGATGTGAGCAATTCGCACAGATTATAGTATTCTTGAGCCATACTGTTTATGTGATATTTCAATAGCTGAGCTAGTCAAGAGAAACCAAAGTAGCCTCCAAGATTTCATTAGCTGGCAGAACTCAGGGATGGAAAATCCTACCCAATAACTTTTAGCAGACAAATTTGACCAGAAAACGAATCGAAACCAGGACCTCATGATCGAGGTGCTACAATATTAACCACTTGACCATCTCAGGTCCAATAGTTTTTTAATTGTTAGTTTGAAGATGATAAGCAGAGAGTAAGGACGTGGTTTATCTTTACAATGCCTGGTTGTCGCTGTGAGCCGTGTTAGAAACTGCATTAGCAATCGGTGCCAAAGACTAAACAGAATGTAGGCAATGAGAAAATATGGGCTTGAATGCTTTGCACGGAAATGCCTCCATATGACTATTTGGATTAGAAGGAGCATAACTCCTATAAATTTATTCCATGGAAGTGGACGTTCAACATTTTTGGGAGCATTTGTGTGGCACATATTTGGTCTGGTGTGCTTTCTTCAACTCTTCGATTTATCTTCAATTGTAAAGTAGAGTTAGCTTAGTAGTATAGTATGAGCAGATCGTTACCATCGGTCAATATCTGGGACACAAATAACCTAGGTTCCAAAGAATCTGGGCGGGTGCCCCACAAAACCCCCACACAAATTTGGAGCGACGCCTACAAACTTAGCCAACACTAAAATTATGAGTGAGGAAGTAGGTTTTCCTAAAACAAAGACGGGTGGTCAGGATGGGTAGACTGTGGATATTTCCTAGAATGGTGGGATAGGGGTGACCAGACGTTTTGATATGGAACATCCATTGTGACAGAACAACAGTGTGACAAGTTGCAACAAATATAAACACCATTGTGACATTTGAAAAAACCCGGTATGAGACAAAAGTTACAAAGACATTATTCACACTAATACCAACTAAAAAAAGACAGCCAAACTGTACTAGAAATGTCATCATGTCAATATGGAAATCTGTCGTGAAAGGTAAATCCCATCGTCGTATCAGAAAACCCATCGTGACAACATAAAAGTTAAAAAAGTGAGTAGTAAATAACCTTGATTTTATCGTGACATGAAAAATAGGAAAGGTAATGCCTAACAAAAAAAACAAAACAGAGAACAAAACTAATGGAAAGCCCATTGTGTCATAATGAAAATGCCATCGTGACATTTGAAACACCCCAACCGAAGAACAGAAATGTCAAAAAACAGTAGTAATAAATAAAAGTAAGTCCATCGTGACAGCACAAAAAGAACAACACAAAGAAACAGCCAAACTGCACTAGAAAATCCATAGTGAAATATAAACCCATCGTGACAAGACAAAAGCAAAAACATGTATTAATAAAAAACATGAATCCAATAGTGGCGGCAAAAAAAAGGGAAAAACGTCTGGAAAACCTGTCGTTTTATCATGGACAAGCCATCATGACCGTACAATCCCATCGTGACAACGGAAATTAGATAAGAAATAGACAGTAAATATCTGAATTCCATTGTGAGGTCCAAAAAATGGGGAAACATGTCAACTCCAAAGGAAATCCATCATAACAGAACAGTGCTACCAGTTCACACATCGCACAGTGAAGTGACAAACTCGTGGTTTAGACTGGGGGAGAGGGACGGGATGCTATCAGCCTGACTGTGTGGGGGGAACCTCAACTGTTTTTCCGAAGATTGACGTCGTTGCTAATCAAACAAAATTCATTGGTCTTTATCAAATGGGAGAGGTACTGATGTTTGCTCAGACTGCACTACCTCGTATTTATCACTGGTCGTGTAGGAAAGCCGCGATGCTGTGTCTCCCTTTCCAGACTGTCCGCATGATTGCCTACAAAGAGGCAAATGACAGACGACACAATCATTAGCTTAAAAAACTGACAGCTAAAAAATTGTAATGATAATCCTTAAATAAACTGACAGTCCTGGAGCCACAAGTTCCTCATCGGCCAAACAACTGCCATGGAGGCGGTTGGTTTGAGGATTGCCTCTCCAAGCGTACATCCTGGCATCTCCCTTCTGGAGTTGAACTGAGGACCGTAGCTCAGATCTCCAATCATGTACCTCTATTTTATGGCTAAGGTTGGACGTCTGGACCGTGACAGGTTTACGTAAGCCGTAGGGGACATATGTAACATAAACAGAGTAGGGCACTTAAATAATATGCAAACGCTAATTGAATATTATTTCACAACTAAAAGGCATCCCATCGTATATTGACTGCATTATGCCAATTAGTTGGAAACGACAAAATTAACATGACCTGCAAAACACTTAAATCATACATACACCACATATTGTGAAAACTCACTTGCTAACAATAATGATCACTCGTGCGTATGAAATGTACACCGCTTTAAGGGATATAGATGCACAACAAAACAAAAGAATAAGCATAAACTGTACAATACTCAAATCATATACATAACCATAACCTTACAAACAAACAACAAAAAGTAACATTTAACAGAGATGAAACAGTAACCGTACAACACTCGGGACACAGCATACCAATCGTTTACAGTGATATGTAAAAGGTGAATACTCCATCATCGCATACACCTCATTTGCCATAGAAGTATGTCATACCCATTTTCAACTGCAAGCAAGTATAGGTAGTATTATCTTTTCTCACAATCCCTCTGGTCCATCCAATATTAGGTAGTTTGGTTTCCAACACCTTTTGAAAGCACTCTTTTGTGACACAGTTTGTACTCTTGCTCGATCCCCTACTACTGTATTCTGACAAGGCACCATCCTCGCTCCAGCAAAAGTATATCTTTGAATTCTGGGCTATTACATCAGTGCCTTCAAATGCCTCTTTAAACAATCCAGCAGTGTGCATATCTTATTTATACACTAGCTAACAGCAGCGCTCAGCTCGCCACTCCCACTCACCAGCCAGCTTAACATGGACAAAATCTCCACCATGTTTGTCATGGTAAGGTCTTGGAAACCAGTGTTCATAATTGGTGCAAAAAGGCACGCCTTAGCTCAAGCCTACCGATACTCTCCAGACCTCCCACCAGAGTCATGTAAGTGCTGTCGAGGTCCATCTCCACATACTGAAAGTATTTGCTGTACACATACCTGGATGTGACAACCCAAAAAACATGGTCAATGTACAAATTAGGAGTGACCATCACCATCCACAAATGTCCATGTAAGACAATAAACATTGTAAATGTTAGAACAAGGAGGGATAGAGAAACTCACTGTTTGAAGGCTGTTGCTGAAATCGCAACAGCTACACTCCATTACCACTGATGACAAATTGTAGACCAACCATAAAAATCTATTTAGCATTTACTGTAGAGGTGCGAAACGGTAGAAGCCTGCTCCACGGTGTTAAAACACTGTACTAAACGTTCAAATCTAAGATTTTCACCTGTCCATAAATTAATAGTAAAGTTGCAACATCCTCAGCTTGGCATCCTGCAGGATTGCAAAAATCAAGGGTGACCAGAACGTCCACGTTGAGCTGTGAAAAAAAGCAGATGGTGTGAACAACTGTGAGTGGACAACATGACAAATCAGCAAATAGCATAGTAATCCATCATGATAGTAGAAAAAAAACATCATCGTGATGACAACACATTCTAAATCAGGAGGAAATAACGATAATGTCATTGTGGCAGCACAAAAAGGGACACAACATGACAAGTCAGCATAAAACATAGTAACCTATCATGAAAATATGGATAACACATCGTGACAGTAGGGAAAAAGTCTCATAGTGACAACACAAAGATGGAAATATTTTGACAGTCAAAGAACTTCTCATCTATCTCTGAGGGGGAACAACACCGCTTGACTCTTATCTTGGAGGAAGCAACATCAGATCCATCGACATATTGACATTTTTAGGTTTCTACTTTTTAGTAATGGCTTTCCCATAAGCCAAATTCCCAACCAGTTTGCTATTACTAGCCAGTAGTGTCATATTTGGGTATACACCTCCCTTGTGTCTGGAGTCTGATACTGATTCACCAAATTCCTTGTAAATAGCTCGTGGAGTGTACTCAATCATCTACTACACCCTGGTGATAATCAGACCAAGGGAGAGGTGACACTTGGCCAACTCGTTCAACAGCAGAATCTTGTTCCCAAAAGGACTCCCAATCAGCGTACACTGAGGCCTTTTGAGAAAACTGTTCTCGTGTGCAAAACATCTGCTGTGCTCACTAAGATGTTCCCGACCAGCATCAACATTTCTAAAGATCTGAGCCATTTCTGAAAACTTTGCCAGACAGGTCGAGTCGAGAAACCGATATGTCATACTTGACAAAGCCCAAAAATTCACCACTCACATTCTTGGACACGACGAGCTCCAGTGACATCTCTCCCCTGAACGATCCATACAGGGTGGAAAACAAGGCTTGAGGAATGTCTTGATTTCAGGATGTTCACCAAAAGTAACTCTCCACTCACGATCCCAAGCACTTTCGACCTTGTTTCTGAGGTGACACAAGTATGTCTCTTTGTCGATAGTATCAGAGTAAAGGTGATGCATCTAAATATTTCTGACTGGGTGCATTTCGATTCCCTTTGTTTTGAGACAGGGAAGGCGTGCCAAAAACAACCGTGAAACTGGCAAACCTTGCCAGTTTCGCGACAGAAGCCGTCAAGCTGTGTTGTCTGAACCATGTGTTGTCTCCTCACCCATGACTTGTACTGTGACCATCTGTTTGCGACACAACTAAAGTGTTTTGTCAACTCCACCATGAGGCCATTAGCCTCTTTCCTCTGGCAAGGATAGCCCAAGGAAATTTCTGCATAACTCACCAAATGTATAGGGCATTGGCATCAACACCAAACACCCTCTCACAAACCTTGGTATCCTCTCCATAGTCAACTGAACAGATAGATGCTACACCCCTTTCCTGATACCTGTGAAAATTAGAACTGGGTCCTCTGGTTAAGTTTGCTCTAACCAAGTTATAAATGTTTTTATTAGCATTGTCCAATAAACGTGTCACCTTGGTGCTGACAAGGTGTTCTCGAACTGCAGTAAAACCCATGGTATCACAAACAACGACTCTAGGTGGAACCTCTGTGAATACCGATCTGACGGCGAGACCTGACGGCGAGACCTGACGGCGAGACCTGACGGCGAGACCTGATGGCGAGACCTGGCGGCGAGACCGAGCGAAGTTGTTGGTTTGCAGCAGAGGATGTGCTGGTTGAGACTGGTTGTTGTCTGTGGACTCGAACCACCATGCTAACCTTGGTCATGTGCCTCTTCAAATTATTGCCCCTACCAAATACCATGTTGCACACCCTACATTTGAAAGTGAACTGGTGAGGCATATGTACTCATATTCCCTCAAAGACTCTCCTTTGGGAAAGCTTGTCAGACACACCAGACACGTGAAACCACCCTCCAATGCAGCTACTTGCACCTCCGTGTGAGCTTTGTTTACGTGCCTTCTAAAAGTCAGTCGTCTGACAAGCTTTTTACCACACAAAATGCACTCAAAAGATCCCTACTCATCTCCATTCTTGTCATCACCACTGGCATCACCATCGCTCATCTAAAACAAAAATAAAACACATTAAGAATTAGCAAGTGGAAGAATCGGCACAATACAAACATACTAAAATCGTCGCAGACAATTTGTCACAGGTGAGGTGGCTGCAGAGGCAAAACATAACACAGCAGAAACACAAAATCATAATCGACTGGGACAGAGAGAACCTTACAATGTCTATGACCACTCCAGTGTGTTGTGGCAGGACGGCTGACCGGTGCCCAGTGTCATCCACAAGTTCTGTTCGTTCTCACCCCATCGGGGTCTAAAAAAATAGGATAGCGTCACTAACGCTACATCACAGCTTCTCTTCCGCTCGGGGACCACCTCGGGGTTGGCTTGGGAAGGGCCCATTGGATCAGTGGGATGCAGCCACTGCAACATCCCAATGGCGTGTTCCTTAGAGACACTCTGCATGACGTGAAGTTTGCCGCAGACACATCATCATGCAAAGCTAGCCATGGCTCAACATCGTCTACAATATTATTTTCATTGGCATTGTGTTTTCGTTGTCTGCAGCTGCTTCAGCTGCAATTGTATCTTCAAACTCATCATCGAGATATTGTTGTCCATTTCCGAATGCCATGAAAGCAATTATAGCATCTGGGAAACCATGAGTAAGATTAGCCCATTCATGAAGTGGCTTATGGAGAATCAAGTACTGCATACAATAATAATGGTTTTGCTCACCATCAGGATTTGATTTATACTTGGGAAGAATAGGAAGTACTGCTTCTCCTTTTGCTCTTTTGTGCATGCTGACCTCATTGTTACATTAGCTTGTGTAGGAGTGCATGTTTTCATCAGGCTACTAAATGACATTTGCTCGCGTATTACTGCAGTGCGTCCTGGATTAATATCATATTGAATATATCCCCCATCAATGTAACATATTTCAATGTGACATGAGCATTTCAACAGAGATATATTACACACAACTTGGACAGCCTGCTGAGCACAAACATCCATGTTACAATAGTTTTTAGCAACAGACTGTTAGAAACTCGATGCATGCGGGTTCAAAATGGCAGTGCAGTCAGTGGCAGACTTTTAAATTTTGGAATCATATTTGGCTATGTGGTTGGTAACATCAGTCCTTTTAAATGTAACTGAGATGTCCATGTCTGCCCTGCAATCTGATGGACAGTGAGCATTGCATTTGCTTAGTAGAGGATCATTAGTCAAAGGCTTTATCTCCAGCTTTCGTCTTTAGACCTTCAGATTCAACAACAGTATGTTGACGAAGTTGCTTAGGAATCCAAATGGCAGATTTGCTGGCCATCTTCCTGTATTTTGGAGACAGTAACCAGGTGAACAGTGTGAATGCATTTTGGCAAGTGTCAATACGATCCTCTAGATCAGCATCCGTGTCATTGACATTTTTATGGGGTATGTGGCATGGATGACATTGAACTGGCCAAAAGGAGTTCGCTGGATCAATTCCTGGTTCAATAGCTGTACTCCAAGAAGATACATTTATTTGTCCCAGAAATCTGACAGATCTATCTCTTCACACACAGATGGATCAGGTGCATTATTAACCCAAGCTCAGCCGTGAATGTGCAGGCTACCTCTACCCATTCAACCCTATACCAGTGGTCAGTAATGCCTAGATTCAGAATCAGGGGTGATTGAAGAAAGCTTCAAATCTCAATGTCAGATAAGAATCTACGGTCAATGGATAGTGTGCTATGGCTTGAGCTATAGACATGTTCTCAGTGTCTAAGAAATGTAATAGAGTAGGCAAATTATGGTTGGCTCCTGAAAATGTGAAGAACACATTCGCTGCTCCTAACTGTTCAACCATGGCTATTATATTGCATTGTTCCATGTACCAATATTGCGGCGTGCCTCTAATTTAAGAACCAAACCTAAGAATTATATTTGCCATGTTACGGCGGTCTTGTTTATTCAATTGACGAATGTCATCAACATTAAGATTCTGATGTGCTGGATCACTTCTATCAAACACTCTACCGACTTGTAATGATTGCCAGCGCAACATGCTGTTGTTTGATAAAAATAGAAAGCTAGGATTTACTTGGAATCTTCCATCTCCAAATGACAACATGTGTGAGAAGTACTGAAGAGGAGGCATCCTTGTTTGTCTTGGAGCACGTAGGTCAGCAGCACCTGTTTGAAATAAACATGGAAACAAATATGGCTATATAGCCTACAGTGTTAAATTTGTTGATAGGGTCATCTAATCTAGCTGGCCAGTCAATGACATCATTGTTATCAATAGCTGTCTGTATTGCTGGAGGTTCCTCAGGCCCAGGCAATGCTGTGGCACAAATGTGCTAGGCAAAAGAAGGGGATGAAAATTATTTTTAGTGTCAGCATTATCAGGAACTGCTCCTTGATCATTTGAGACAGCTCCATGTGGTGGAGGATTGTTGTAAACAAAATTATCGATATCACTGGCATCGGGAAGCTGTATTATACCGTTAACAGGTAAGAAATCTATATTTAGTTGGAGTTTTTCAACATCCCTGTAGTATTGATTGTTCTGTCGCAACCATGTCAAACTAGGAAGTATATGCTGTCGAGTAACGGTGAACATGCTACGAGGTAGATCAGCTCTACTGTTTATACCTCTTCGTAAAACCAATATGTGTAGTTGGTCAAGACGGTTAGGTAATTGGGTTAAGGAGGCATGTAGATCTTGAAGTATATTTAAAACATGGCCTTTAAAACTGAATTGACCTCCCCAAGGCAGTGTAAACATTGACATTGATGGTCTAACCTGAGCTATCAATAACTGTCCAACAGCTGTTAAACCTGAAAGTTCAGGTACTATAGGATCGGGGTCCATATTTTAGCAGCGGAATATCTAAATGGTTGGCCAGGGTTGCGACAGCTACGACATGTTTGAATTACAGCATGCCCTGTAATAAAATGTTTTTCTTTGTGGTATTGACAAGCTAATGTAGATATTTTATTTAGTGAAATCTTGGTGCAATCACAAGAAATCTGGGTCATCCAAAGATTGGTAATCTCATGGAGCAAGTAATGCAAGTATTTCTCGTTGAGCTGGTAATGCAGGTATTTCATTTCAACGTCATTATCAAAATCAGATAAATTATCAGGGTAGCATTCGAGATTTTAATTAGTATTTGGTTGAATAAAGCTTGTGGATTGTGTTCGATGGCACCACCATTTGCAACAATCAAAGCTTTGTTAAGCGGGTCAATGGTAACTATTTCTGGAAGGTTTACAGGTACCTGATCTGCCATGTCAAAGGGATGTGGTCTGTGATAGCATTAGGTTAGAGAACTTTCTGCAGGTTGTGTTCCAGTGGATGAGGGTTGTTGTAGTTGTGGTCTGCAATAGGATTAGGTTGATTTAGATTCTAGGGTGCATATGACGCAACAAGCGTCGGGCTGCAATGCGGGGTCATCCACCTTGCGTTCCACTTTGTACTCATCCAGCTGTCGTAGACTGATTATCCTTCCCAAAAAATTAACTCTCTTGAAATTTATGTGATTCGATATAAATTGTAGGTAGTAATTGTGATGGTAGTAGCCTAATATAATAATAAGCAGTAAAATATAATATAATTATTAGCAGAAAAATAAGAATAGTCACAAACCTAGTAGCAGTAATCCAATCGCAGTCGTGGTAGCAGTAGTAGTACTAATGTATAGTAGCAGTAGTGGTAGTAGCAGTAGTGGTAGTAGCAGTAGTGGTAGTAGCAGTAGTGGTAGTAGCAGTAGTGGTAGTAGCAGCAGCAGCAGCAGCAGCAGCAGCAGCAGCAGCAGCAGCAGCAGCAGCAGCAGCAGCAGCAGCAGCAGCAGCAGCAAGCAGCAGTAGTAGTACTAGACAAATTTGGTTGTCACCCTTCCTGGGTGGTGTTGGTACTACTCTAGTTTGGGGCATCTACCAGAGCACTGAGGGCTTGAGCATGCGCCTCAATATTTCTGCAGTGAAAAGGAGAACACTCTTGTGCAGTGCAAAATCACTGATGTTGGCCTGGATCTCACTGAGCCAGTATGGTAACTTTTCCGTCATTGCTCCTAGAGCTCCTACCACCACTGGTACAACCTTGGGTTTGACTTTCCAAAGTCTCTCGATTTCCTCCTTCAGTGGCCGGTATTTCTCGACCTTCTCTTGTTCTTTGTTCTTGATGTTTTCGTCTCTTGGTACAGATATGTCGATGATGATTGCTGTCTTCTTATTGTAGTCTATCAGTACTATCCCTGGTTGATTGTGCTGCACTATTTTATCTGTCTGTATGTAGAGGTCCCAGAGGATTTTTGTCTTCTCCTTCTGGACTATCTTCTTTGGTAACACACACCAATCCTTTGGATGCTCAAGGTCGCATCCTGGGCAGATGGTCCCATAGACAATTCAACACCACTTGATTTTGTGTTTCTGTATATGAAGTTCCAGTGCACTTGCTGCTCCCACTCACTATGTGAGCTACTGTCTCATAGTGCTTCGTGCACAATCTACACCTTGGATCTTCTCTAGTACAGTATATCTTTGCCATGATAGCCCAGGTGTTCAAGGCTTGCTCCTGAGCTGCCAGGATCAAAGTTTCGGTGTTGGCATTAAGACTAGCCCTGTTAAGCCACTCGTAAGTCATACCCATATCTGTGACCTGTGATACGTCGCATTGCCAGGAGCCATGCAGGGGTTTATCATACCACTTTTCTCTACATGGTTTCGTATTCCAATTGGCTAGTATTTCTAGGCACACCGCCATGAGTGGATATGAGATGGCCTTTATGCTGACATAGTTCTTCATGCTCTGTTCTACATCCCTCACCACGTGTTCAGTACTGTGTAGTTCTCATCCTCCTTTTCTGCTGGGGTAGAGCTTTGCTGTGCTGGACTTGTGGTGGAATGCTCTGTGCATTGTTAGCATCTTTCTTGGACTGATATCCACTGTTCTAACATCCTCCTGCTGCCAGATGACCATTGTGGCGCTG
>JAOQGN010124636.1:0-11636 GCA_027564295.1 Himantozoum antarcticum
ATGGAGTGTATGTATGGAGTGTATGTATGGAGTGTATGTATGGAGTGTATGTATGGAGTGTATGTATGGAGTGTATGGATGGAGTGTATGGATTTACTATGCTGTGTCAGTGAGATACAGATAATAATTATAGGGATACCGACTTTGAATAATTTTGCACACATTAATTGTTCCTTCAGCTTAGTTTCCTTCCAATAGATTTAATTGCCTGAAAACAGTTGTAGATTCATCTGCAGAAACACGTGCACCAGTACGCTGAAAGTCAGCATTTATAGATAAGTTGTCTCCTCCAGATAATGTGCAATTGAATCCGAAACAGAAAATCCTGACCCCAAACTTAGAACTAAGCAAAGCTGAAAAAATGCATGATTGCATCTAAGTGGGAAAACGAACTTTTTAAAGCAGTGAAAAGCTATCCCTTGTTCAAACATAATACTAGCGCTTAACAAGCAGCGCAACAAAGTATCTTAACTCTAAGTAAGAAAGCTAAAGATCACTATTTATAGAAATCTAGTAAGTAATGAATATGATGCACAAGAAAGCTTAGGAAAATGTTTCCGGTCACAAACAAAATCTTTTTATTCAGCGCCATCCAAATTCGGTGGAACAAATTCAACACTTTTAACTGATAAAAAATATATTGCAAAGACTGGCAATCACAATTTCACTGAAGTGACCAAACTTTTTTTTTAATTTTGAAATTTTTTTGTTTTGTTCAATTTTAATTATAAAACTCATCAAGAGATGCTTTTTATTGAAACAGACTCGGTGATTTCTAGTGCATAGTATCCCAAAAGTACGTGGTTAAAATCTTAATTTAAAAGGAGCAACTAGAAGCATTACAGTATATTCAATTATCCATTAGATCCTAGGATTTCGGAAAAATTATATCTCGTACTTTTTTTCCCCATTTCGCAGTCTAACTGATTACATAATTTGAGATGAAATTAAACTGTTCAAATTAAACTCGCCCACTTGCACATCCATAGGAGTATCATTAAATGATGTACTGACCATATCTGTAGAAGGTACTGGTTCAAAATTATGAATTTCCAAAATCGGACCAGGAAAATTTATAAAAGGAACAACTCCGGCACTATATGGGCAATACAGAGCTAAAGCCAATATTTTCACCATAAATAAACCTACGGCAATCCCTGGGATTGTAATAGTAACTTAATGCAGTTGTTAACTTATATACAAGATCGCAGGTGCATCTATAAACATGAAATAGATTATAAAATTAAATTGATTAAAAAGCTACCATAATGTGATAGTTATACATGTGTCATGCTATGGTAGCTTCTTATACATTATGTAGCACATTAATTTGGTTAATGGTGAAATATATTGCTAAAGAGCGTTGTCGCTTTGAAACCAAAAAGGGTCCTTCGGTCATTGGCTGGTGATCTTTTAAAAAACTCTGGTTCTTTGGTGTAAAAAGCACCAAAGGATCAGCGGCTGCTTGTACTTTTTGAAGATTTATTTATGATTTTTATTGAAATGGACTCGGTGATTTCTTGGGCATAGTCTCCCAAAAGTGTGGTTAAATTTATAATGATAAAGCTGGCTAACTGCCACTGGCTCATGAATAGCATGTACAGAGTGTTATGTCTTCCAATCTCTCTTGCCATACTGTTTTTGTTTTGTGTTTTTATTGTTTTAGGTGGTAATCCGATAGCAGAGTTAGTCGAGGGAAACCCACCTGGCCTGCAGTATTTTATCTGCTGATCAGAACACAGAAAATAGAGAAACAGAGAAATATCTTTCACTGCAGCGGGAATCGAACCCATGACCTCATGATCGAGGTACTGCAATATGTATGTGCTGTGTATGAAAGTGTTAGATAAATTTGGAGTTATCGTGTGCAGGTGCGTGTGTGGTACTTATACAAAGGTAGCACAAGTCATAGACACAGTGGGGAGTACCGTGTGGTACTTATACAAAGGTAGCACAAGTTATAGACACAGTGGGAGTACCGTGTGGTACTTATACAAAGGTAGCACAAGTCATAGACACAGTGGGGAGTACCGTGCGGCATCGGGCTACTATACAAGGTGCTGTATAATTAATTAGGGTGCACTTACAGGCTACTGTTATACAGTTTTGACAAGTTGATGTAAAAAGTACCTACCTAAAAAGTGCTCATAAACCAAGCTTGGATTAACTTTAAATTAGTTCAGAAATACATCACAATGGGAAGTGCATGTCAATATTTTAATTGATATAAATGCTAAAACTCCACTGCTTGATCACAAATACAATCTAGCTATGTACATACACATGTTGTATATAATACTGTAAGTTTTGATAATAATTTGCAACAAAATTTGCAAAGTGTTGATATGCCAACAATATCCACTTCTATATTATAAAACTATTATAATGAATAGAATAATGGCAACTGGTGTATTTACTACTGCCAATTAGATATGCTGTTTCGTGCTTGGAAAGGAACATCATCAAAATCAAGTGCTGGATACTCATAAATCATAATTCATAATATTGTAACGGAATCACACTCTACCCGGACTTACCTACATATTTATATATGCACTATTATTACTACCCGGATTATGTTCCCCGATGCTATGCTATCCGCATATATCACTACTATTCACTATGCTGCCCGCATATATCACTACTATTCACTATGCTACCCGCATATATCACTACTATTCACTATGCTACCCGTATATATCACTACTATTCACTATGCTACCCGCATATATCACTACTATTCACTATGCTACCCGCATATATCACTACTATTCACTATGCTACCAAGACTATGCTACCTGGATTATATTACTCACAGATTACACGACTCTCCTTGTACTGTTACATACATGTAGCCTCGGTCTTCTAATGGTTGCCGGTACACCTTGAACTCTATGTTGTTATGTACATTTAGCTTAACTAGCTGTTGATGCATTATGTATAATTGTGTACCCGGTCACGCACTGTGCGCGTGACCGGCCGTTTGAGCTTTGTATCAAAGTGAATGCGTAGTCATTGTTATCATCTATTCAATTGGTAACTCCCATAGAAGACAGTCGTGTCCATGCAATAAACCTTGCATTAAATCATATCTATGTGATAGATATTAAATATATATTAAATATAAATGTAGATATTAAATCATATCTATATGAACACATTTACCTTTCGCTGTGTATTTTTTTGTTCGAAACTATTGCTAAGCAATAGTGTGCTTCTGGCCGAGGGTCGATAAACTACATCCCGAAACTCTGGATCAGCACCAACCAGAGCTGCCGGCTGCATAATAGAAGAGCGTTCTCTTGTGGTCCCCTCCCATCAGATCCTTGCCTTGGTTCAGTGGCTGCTGTTGTCCTACTCTAAAGGAGAAGGGGACAAATGTTGCAGTATTATTCAAATATGAATGCCATGCAGATAAAAACCAAACTCTTAAGTCTTAATGTAACCTCTACTTTATCTACTCAAACGGCCTTATTATTGGGGTATCAGTGCAGCTTCTCAATTCTGGGAAACCACAATTCCATGACTACAAAAGCTGAGGGTACATGTATTTGGTGAAGAATTTGTCAAGTCATATTCTAGTGTCAAAATATCAGCCCATGTCATACACTACCAGCACATGTCATACACTACCAGCACATGTCAGGGGGCCCATACTATGTACTGTTTGAAGAGAGCCTGCAATATGCACTAACCAGGACTGTTCTTTGTATTTGTTAAACGAGAGCCAGTAAGACTAATCAGAGCAAAAGTAAAATTACTCTGAGAATACCTGAAGTGCTCATAAATTTTGTACTGGCTCGCAATGCAACAGGTATCATTCCGTAGTTGGTTTAGCATATTTATAACGGATATGAACAATAACATCATAATAATTATGATTCAAAATTTGAGCTTTGGCTTGTAGATTAAAATATTTTTTGGTTTTAGCAGTTATGCTCTGTATAGCTGCTTATACATGTAGCTCCACAAAGCAGTCAAGCTAGTACCGGAGTGATTATAGGCTTGATTATATCAGGTTTTGTTTCCTGTCGCACATTATTAAAGTTCATATATATTGTTATGATCTCTCTAGCTATGTAATTAATACACTTTAACACTCTAATCTAACACTCTTACTACACATCTAATCTCCTGCTACGCATCTAATCTCCTGCTACGCATCTAATCTCCTGCTACGCATCTAATCTCCTGCTACGCATCTAATCTCCTGCTGCGCATCTAATCTCCTGCTACACATCTAATCTCCTGCATGTTTTGACCCTGATCTGATCCTTCTCGTTACCAAAGCTTTGAGAATTTAGTTACTATAAAAATATTCGTGCAACCTAACTACAGTATCAGTTGCCATTTTATATTCATACAGTTATCGTAGTAACCCAAGTAATTGAAAGCTTTATCATGGCAGGGATTTCTATTGGTTGTTTGCCTAGTTATTTTATCTTGCTATATTGGGAGCAATGCTTTTCCTACGTAAGCAATTCCTTGGGAGTTTGTATCTAGTAGGACATCTGGTACAGGTCACTCTATGGGTACCATTACAACTGCATCTATAGCTGTAGTTCCTGTTACTACCACTACAGCTGCTGTCGTTACTACCACTACAAGTTGGACACTCCTCTCTGTTTCATCGCAGTGTTGGAAGTGAGAGGAGTGATGCAAGTATGTGATCACTGGATTTGCTTACGAAGTTATTGCTATGCAATGCTATGCTACCATTGACACCAGTCGGTGTCACCAGTTGCCAGTCGCTGCAATGGCCAGTCCTTGTGATCCCAGACTTGCATCATTCATCGCACTTGCATCGCTGCTATGAAATTACAAGTAAACTTTTTATAAACTACAAAGTCGCAAAAACCTTTCATCGCAAGCAAATCTGGTTAGCACAGAAATTCCTCTGTGAAAAATAATATAATAACACTACTATTTAATCCACGTACCAAGACCCAAGTACTTGGTATCCATTAATGTTATACAATGCATGTATCTAGGTCCAATACTTCCATCCCATGAAAGTCTTTATTTGTGATGGAAGTGTGTGTTACAAACCATAGCGCTTATGGTGGACTTATAGCACTTTCATCCCATGAGATGAAAGTATCGGATGTCAACTGTTGATGTTGAATGCAAACATGCAAACTGCACCTTTGCTGTAAACGACCCGTTATTGGGTTGCCGGTTGCCGTTTCTCCTGTTTGTATATCATTAGAGATTTTGAATTTGGCATTTGATTTTCAAGTTCACGACTTAAGTTGTAATTATTATGTAATGGTGTAATATTGCTTGTTGTGAAGACGCTAATGTCACGGTTGTATGGTCGTGCAATGACTGTTTAGTCTAGCATTGTGCAACCGATTTATATTTCTATTTTACAGGGTGGCGTATTTTATTGCTATAAACTGCTGAAACCTGAGGGTCGGTGTATTTATACCTGCTGCATCCAGATCGTCTTTTCTCACATTTTATCTGCTGCCACGTCTGCAATGGTAGTTTATGAAATTTCATTTTATTTTCAACTGGATCAATATTATTTAGTAATTGTTTTATCAGTTGCATTATTATTTTATGCTTATTTTATTGTTATTTTTAGGTTATATATTTGGATACATTTGATTGCAATAAATAATCTCAACCTTGCATTTCGCTGTGGATTATGTATATTGAAAGAACAGAATTATCCCAAACTAGCATACCCTTGCGTCACATGACAATGTGCGACAATTTGGTATAAATATATACTTCCTGGTATAATACAGACATGGTTTACCGGATTGCCACCATCCACACTGGCTAAATATCCACAAAGCTCAAGCAATGCATGCTTAAACAAATAGTTGCATGTAAAATTTAAATATGCAGCCAGTGAATTAAAATTTCTCTGCAATGTTTTTGTAACAATTATTACATGCAATATACAGACCCTGTGCTAGATTAACATCATTGTCATACCGAGGTATTGAGACTACTGGCTGTAAGGCCTACTCTCAACGACTCTTGCCCTACTTATTTGTTGTGGCCCTTCGAAGACATGTGACATATGATTTCAATATTCTCCGAAGCTCAAACTTCAGTAAGATGAAATATTACCTTTTTGTGTTATAAAATATGTTCTTTATGTGAGCATAGCCAGATAGCATTAGCTTTCTCAAAATCATACATCCTACAAAAATACATGTAAGCAATATCAACAATTATGATAAGTGAAGTGCACGAAATTAAAATATTTACAACATTCTGATATGGAGGATGGCTCATTAGACTAAACTACTATCTCCAGCTAGTAGTTCATCTGTGATATCAATAATTGGCTTTTACTATCGTATCGGGTGCTTTTGGACTAGCATAGCGCTCATGAACGTTCATGAACGTTCAATTACAATAAATAATAATTATAATGAAAAGTTCCAGAGTATGAAAATAATCCAAACTAGCACGATCTCTGTCCATACGCAGAATGGGGCAAGTTTCGCGCCCACGGGCATATATTATACGTGTATATATGTGCATATATTAGCAGTAGGCGCTGGCCTCTTTATACACTTCTGAAAACGTATGAAATGGAGTCATTGTAATTTCATGGGGATTTTTCCCAAGACCTGCAAATTTCATTTTATCCATGAAATTGAAGTGGTCGCTCTTATAGCAGTTGGACATTCACCGTTAAGTTATTTTAATCTAGAAAACGGAGCACGCGTTCTGGTTTGAAAACGCCTATTGTACACAAGTTATTAATTTTGTCAACCAATCTAGCAATAATTTTTATTTGACAAGTATGCATATATTTCGGTGACTTCATCAAATCTAGTAAATTTGGTTATTACTTACAGGCCCTGCTACTTAGTAACCAAGCTTTGTAATGTGCATTAGAGAATTCTTCTACCAACAGGTTATAATTATGGTGTACGGACATTGCTTTTGTTATTGACATTATTGCTTTTGTTATTAATACTGCAGAATCAATTAGTCACTCGGTCAAATGCACCAGAGTGACTGGATACCGGTGAACTTCAGCTAACATATTGCAGACTAGAAGCAGCAACAACCACACACCACCTGAATCAGGTGGTGTGTGGTTGTTATAAACAGCTGATCAGATTCAGATCAGCTGTTTATAATACTACATATACAATTGTAACAATACTTACATCATAATGAAATTCATGTCATAATGTGCAATGCCTTCTGGCATATTAGACAAGCCTGCTGCATAGGAAGCATATGCATAGGAAGCATATGCATAGGAAGCATATGCATAGGAAGCAAGGAGTTGTTGCCTTTACAAGAATTACAAATATAAATTGTTCAATACAACTTTTACAATACATAGCCAGGGGTTTCGACTCGCCATCCTAACTGTAGGATTTTTTGTAACTGCTGTTAGGAGTGTTTGACCTAAACCTTGACCTTTGTCTCATATAATTAGGACATTTTGGTATTAAAAATAGGATTTGTCAAGTCTAGTTGGCTACATGGTTTTATATAAACTAGGAGTGATTGACGATGTTTTGAGAAGTAACCGTTACACTTTGCATCAACTCGGGTTAAGAGCCCTGTTGTAGAATGAAATGTGAAAAAGTAGCACAAGGCAGATATACAAAATATATTGGAGTTGTTTCTCTCTACTTTTGTTCGTAAAGAGAATAACTCCTTATGAGCATCACACAAACAGTACAGTGCAACAGTCATTCTGTATTCTCTGGTATTTATGTACATACAGTATATTCATAAAATACAGAAACATAATAATAGTAACAGTAAAAATAAAAGGGTCCTAACTAAAACTATCATTGAGCAAATCAATACATCAAGTGTGAGCGAAATAAGGTACAGCAACTGTTGAGGGTAGGAGCTGTGAATCCTGAGAATGAGATGAACATATGGAGCACAACCTGAGCAAAGGTATTCTATCCAGAAACAAAGCATTCATTCCAATACTGTATGAGCTTCCAACTAGTACTCTCAGTAGTGGTATTTGAGCATCTTCAGTTGACTGGATATGTGAAAATTTAGAATCCCAAAATAAAAATAACTTATAGTGTTTATCTAAATAGTGGATTGTCATTTATTTATTAATAGTAAACCGCTATCACAGCAACATTATTTAAGTGTCACCTCTATGGTCTAGTATAGTGTACTGGGGTTGTCGTCTCTCTACACTAAACCTTTGAGCATGGTCATGGAGTACGGAACTCCTAATTATAAACGATCTGTGGTTTTTAAGATATGACTGATTCAGGCAGAGGTCGCGCTTTTAAAAACTTTAATTTAACACTTGCGTATCCTGAAGGCACAACTACAAAATTCAAAGATTAATAATCGCAGTCAGTCAGCCGCCAGTCTGCTCCGGTCAGCTGTCAAACCGTGTACCAGTGAGTTCAAGTAATGACAGGTTAGGTATGTGCCCCTGAGCAGATTTTGTTGTACTGCCTTTGGCATTATGTAGTCTATGTGCTGCAGGCCTATGCCCTCTTTGGTCTCGCTGCTCTCTCTGCTCCGTGTCTACATTGCTTGTACCAATAGATAGTTCTCCGTTAACAGCGTGTCTGGTAGAAGGCTGTAAGGTAAACGAGTGCCCAGCATCAGGATTGAGTGAACAGAAAGCAAGATCACTCAATGAACTCTATTTTGCAGTAGTTCAAGACAGGCTACGAGGCGTAGACGCTGAGATTTATTTAAGCAAATCAAAATAAAATTGTTAGCACATATCTTTAAGAATGAATTCAGATTTTATATTACATATACATGCACATATAAAACACCGCGTACATGTCGTGCACAGCCAGCAGCTTGATGGACAGCCAGCAGGTTGATGGACAGCCTACAGGTTGATGGACAGCAGTATGCCAAGCCAACAATGAGATTGCCTATCTCATCAACCGTGATAGCGATGTTCTTTACTACAACCTCAACTAAATCCTTCCTGCTAGACACCCACTACTGTCTAAGGAGAAAGGCTTGCCTGGATATTTCAACCAATGAATTCAGCGTGTGGTTATCAAGGACAGAGGTCATAAGATATATATACTATAGAGTGTGAAGACAACTCACCCCTTGACTGGCGAGATGGGCAGTTTGCCTGGTAGAGGCTCTAATGCCTCTCATTGGTTGCTCAATAACCCTTTGATTGTCAATCACGGGATTCCCCAGGTATAAGCTGGAAACCCCCACAGGCTAAAAAGTAAGTAGAATTCATGTCATTGAGTGCAAGTTCTTGAGCAAGTGCTTGGCCTTGAGCAAGTGCTTGGTCTTGAGCAAGTGCTTGGTCTTGAGCAAGTGCTTGGTCTTGAGCAAGTGCTTGGTCTTGCGTTAGACTTGTGCTGGACCAGCACTTAGCCCAGTATCTATAGACTGAGATTCAAGCACTGCATGCAAGTAATTAATAACTATTGTTACATGAATAAAACACAATTTCTTCTACTCAAATTAGGCAGTTAATTATCATGAGAAGTAACTTTATCCACTCAAGCCAAAGGCAACCAATTAGAGGGAACCAATTAGAAATGCAATTTCTAATCTAGTAAATTGGCTGAATATTCTCGTAGCACCAGTGAAATGGTCCAACAGCAAGGAATACAGTTTAACATGAGAAGCAAATAACCACAGTCACATACAGATTATACCGCGCTCCAATCTCTCTTCAGATTATACAGTGAATACCAAGCAGTAATAATATCAATTGTAGTATACCATGGCAGCGCCATTGGTATAGCAGATAGCCCATTGCTGCAATGCAGTGGGTTACCAGACAGCGCCATTGGTATAGCAGATAGCTCATTGCTGCAATGCAGTGGGTTACCAGTCACTGTAGTTGGATTTATGCTTGAATCCAACTAGCTTGAATCTGGCCTGACAGCTCATAACCTGGACTTAAGAACTTTATTAGAACTCATGATAATTGCATCATTTGATATATTTCCGCAGTTACATTAGTAAGTGAGGACAGGTTAGTGAAGCTAGCAGCCAACAGAGAGTCTGCTGACTATATAATAATAGGGCTGCATCATGGCCTAAAAATTGAACCCAGATTACTCTTGAATGTAGAAAAATTAATCTTAGTTAATATTCTAAATACGTCTAGAACTTAGGGTTGAAAATAATGTATTTGAAAGTGAAAACGACATTAGTACGCTAACTGAATGCCAATAAAAAACGCTGGAAGATATGTTGGAGATGAAATTGTGCAATACTCAATGTGCAGCAAAAACATACTCTACAAAAATATCCTCCCAAACCCTGACAGTCAAAGACAATCAGCTAGACACGCCAGATCACATGTGATAAAGCAGAAGCTTTGAAGTTATCTTTCCTTTAAATCAATTTCAAAAGTGGAGAAAACTCCTGATATATAGCACTTGTGCATAATATAAGCACTCGTGCGCTGCTTGCTAAACATAGGACATCATCGCTACAACAGCTCATCAACTTATTTCAATTCTATGTTTCAAAATATTAGCTAATTCAGCCTAATTGACAAATTGAGCAACCGGATTTTAGTTAACGTCACATCCATCACATCACATCCATCATCCGTCACATCTGATTTAACGTCACACTGATCCGATCGGGTCAATCGTGAAAGTAACTTAATCAATTTGCAGCCATACTGCATAATATATGCCATTCTTCAGTTATCAATGTAAAGGAATATTTTATCAACTCAAATACCAAACAAATGCCCGCTTGAAATAGTCCAAGTTCCGATGCATCAAAATTATAAGCAAATTTGCTCTCTCTACCAATAATAGTATACATTCATTTTCATATAACATGGATTTCTATTATGTTTTATGGGAACTTAGTCAAAAATCATGTAATATTTTAGTTACGAGCAGTTTTACATTAATCTAAATCTAGTTGGTTTAGACTCTCAACATACTGTTATATTATATATATATAGAACAAGCATTGTATTTTATAGAGCGCATACAAACCTGAGCAGTGGTAATACTCGGGGTGGAGCTCAGTTCCTTCATACTCCCACCCATCAAACGAGTTTTAGAAGCTAAGACTAAATTTCTTCTCCTACGCCTAGAATTTTCAGATTCTAGAATAGATGTATGAAAATAAATCACAATTATCAAAATATTGTGGGAGCAATAACAACATAGCTGGAAGTAGAAGGCAGACATGTAGGAGACTTCCATGCAGGAGGTGAGGAGGTAAGAGAGAGAGCAACTTAAGTGAATAAGATAACAGCACCTCACTTTTGAGGTCTAAAGAAGCACCTAAAAGCCTTTTACCACAACATTACAATTGTGGTAAAAGGTTTCGCTGCTAAAAATCCTTTGCCAAAAATTCTCAACTCAAAAGTTGCTGTTCCGATCAGCAGGTAAAATACCAGAGACCAGGTGGGTTTCCTTAACTAGGTCAGCAATTAGATTACCACCTAAAGTACCATCTAATACCACACAAATCTAACCCGTTCACTTCATTACAGAAAGTGCAGAGTGACTACACAGCCACCTAGCAGTGTGTAATTATTGTACCCATCCTCCTCCCATACTTTACCTGAATCTGATAGCGTGGTAGCACCATTGACTGTGTATTATATCCTCCTCCCCCCCCCCCCCCCCCCCCCCCCCCCCCCCCCCCCCGCCCCTTCCCCCCACCCCCCCGCCTCGCCCAGCCCCCTCACT
>JAOQGN010124747.1:0-11633 GCA_027564295.1 Himantozoum antarcticum
GTGAACTATAACTCAAGTTATGAATAAAGTCTCATTACTTATTGACTGACCCTCGCATATGAAACAATGGCTCGGTGATAACGACAACCATAAAAAGTGTCAAGCTGTGTTCCTGGGAATAAAAACGAGTTAAATCAAATTCAAGTTGCACAACCCCGACCCACTGCACCTTATCACGCACGATTTCACCACTCTTTGAGGAGCTCTTTTTAATCTAGTCAATATTAAACTATCATAATAGATTTGACAATTTAGACAATTATTTAATGCTTTTCATTTAAATTATTGCAATACAATGTTAGATGAGTTTGGGGATAAACTCCAGATCAGAATTTGCAAAGGAACCAATTAGATGAAAGGTAGAATACACATTGTCTCCACACACATGTAATTTTATAAGACTATGAATAGCCCTTCTCAGCTTAGAGTGTGAGATAATAAACTAGAGATAATATTATATTCCTATAGTGTTGCTGATGAGTGAAGTTCATAAATACCATGTAGATGTACTTACGACTTACCCGCAGGAAGTTTCTAACATACAACCTTCAACTTGTAGGGAGGCCATACCAAAATCTGCTACTTTTATATTTAACCTGTCATCTAATAGTAGATTCTCAGGCTTCAAGTCTCTGTGGCTGTCAATAAAGCATCATACGTAATATTACACATTAACAATATGTAAAGCAGGAGAAATAAATTATAATACAGAATTACAGATCACCTATTAATATTATACCTGCAGTATGCTGAGCAATATACTTTACATATAAGCCCGTTAATAGAGGAACAATTAGTGATCATCTTAAACATAAATCCTCACAGCAAGAAAAAGGGAAAGAAAAACTTCCCCTCTTCTAGCACCTGGGTTATATAAAAATTTGCAACAACTAGAATGGAAACAGGCTTAGTTTGCAATTTGGAGTTGCGAGCCTTCTAGTAACTTGACACTTGGTGCGTTTAGAACCCTTGCTATAGGTATGAACAAATTCTACAGCATATAGATATAATATTACCATGAAAGCGAACCAATTACATACGACTTCCTTGCAAATGATCAAATCCTACCCAGTGTTCCGCCCGTCCACAGACGTGACGCTGAGAAAATTGGTGTGCTACATCAGCCAGCAATAAAGATATCTCTCAGTTGGTTTACCTCCGAACCTTCCTAACTAAACTACCAGTATCTTCTAATTCCAAAACTGAATGGTTTCTCAGCATGTTTACGAACTTTTTTATACCTTGTAATATGCATATATCTAGCTTTATCCCAGTGTTATACTTGGCCACTGTGACTGACATAATGAACATCATATTGATTGTGACCAGACATCATTGACATCCAATACTCTCTCAGCTAATTCACATCTTAGCGAAAGTGAAAGACACTAGTCATTCGTGTTGCACTAATATGTTACTTCAACATTACACCATTTTCAATACAATACGTTTCTCTGTGTAACGTCGAGTAAAATACAATACTTAGCCAACTGTTAGGCCTACTATAAATCTGATATTGAAAAATCTTTTTTGAGTTTTATTACTTTTCTGTTATCCGTACTTATATTATAAAATTGTGATATAATACACACAGGAAGGGTTAAATACAGCTCTTCGCAATACAATACAAGACCTCTGCGTATAGTGGTACTCCGTGTTGTGGTATAGGTTTTCACAGGTACGGTATAGTGTACCAGTATATACAATATACCACCTATATACACTGGCCACCACAGGTATTCTGCAGCTGACAATGTGTATATACACAATAAAGGAGGAGTTCAAGGAGTGAGATATGTTACTATATCAATAATAGGCTAATTTTAAAACTTGTGGATTTCCTGGCTTACCTTCTCCTCCTTTATTACTTAGAGATACATATTGTCAGCTGCAGAATACTTGTGCTCGCCACTATACACATTGCCGATATACCAATATTACCAATACCGTATATTACCAATATATGCCAATATACACAGTACAGTATATTGGCAACTCCCTACCTCTCATTGGTTTTCATCACATTTCCATCAAGAAAAGGGAAGATGGTATAGGAAATACAATCTTAAAAGTTTCTTTATATTGATAACTGACAAGAATTTAACACACAATTCACCCCATAGAACATCACTATCCAGGTAATGTAATTACGAAGATGAATCATTATGGGTTACCATATTGAATGACTATGGCAAAAGTCTAGAGCTGATATAATTTGTTTAAGGAATCGTTTGGCCTCTTTAGGTATAAGTCTTCCTTTCTTTACGAGGTAGTCAAATAGCTCTCCACCAGAAACATGCTCCAGTATGAGATATCTGCAACAAGTAATGTACACATACAATAAGAGATCAAGTATTTCTATCAATTGAATTTTAAAATTGGCCGTTAAATTGCATAAAATTCTCTTCCTGAAAGCATTTGGCTTGTATCGTTTCAGGTGGTAATCCAATAGCTGAGCCAATAGCTGAGCTAGGTGAGGCAAATGATCACTTGGCCTTCAGTGTCTTGATGCTGATCAAATCACATGGAATCACTTTAGGGTTAAAATTTAAGAATGTTGTCCAATGATTCCTAGCAAAGAAATATCTTTTGACCGAAGCAGAAATCGAACCCAGTACCTCACAAGGAATGTGTTGTTGTTTCAACCAATTGACCATTCCTGCTCCCATTTCTGATCCAAATTTGCTACCTCTAACGCAGTAAGATTTAAAATCGTAAAATCATGACTCACTGACAATAATGAAACTATCACTGCGACATGTTTGGCAAGTTACAGTATACCAGAATAACTATATCACGTGATTAGGGAGATACAGTATATCAGAATAACTATATCACGTGATTAGGGAGATACAGTATATCAGAATATATCATTGTTTGGGGAGCTACAGTATATCAAATATATCAATGTTTGGGGAGCTACAGTATACCAGAATGGGTGATTAAACACCAAGGAGGCACACATAATCAGCATTGGGACATAATTCTGCATGTATCATGTAAGTGTTGGTAGTTTGGATTTCAAGGAGAGTCTGATTTCATGTATTTCGTCCATGGGCACCTCACAAGTACAATTGGTACATGTAGATATAGCATAGGGAATAGTCAGGTCAGAACTTTTTATTAGATTTAGAGGGCACAACGCGTGATCAGCTTTGACGGCCGGTATAGTTCAAATTGATTCATTCCATTAGGCATTAGTGATTCAGCACAATTCAATCACAAAATCTAGCTGTTCGACTTTTTGAGCGCAATCAATATTGAGATGACTTTTATTGATTCAGAGTAAAAGCATACTATGACTGATTGACTGGTCAAAATTCCATTCATTGCAAGTAACTTGGGTAGTAAAGTCACAGCCATGCAGAAGACACGACCGGAATCCAAAGCGCTTCACTTTAAAGCAAGTGCACAACTCCTAGATCGCCATGAAAATAATTCATCACATGTGAACGCTTCAGCAGTATGAATTATAATATGGCAGAAGCTGTATTTTCGAACTAACAAGCTGGAAATATTTTTAGAGGATATTACTATTACTAGCGACTGAAAATATGATTGCTGGCAGTTCCATCTAACTACATAGATTCCGCCTGATGTGGCGGGTGGGTGGCAGGCCTACCTTCCTTAGAGTGGAATAAATACAAATCTTCTGTTTATATTTGTATTACACCCAAACTTTCACAACTGAAATGTACTTACACCAACAGCTAAAATACGTTGGAAACATACAATCTAACTATTGGTAACATACTCCATATGTACTGAGCTGAGCATGAAACTGCAGTATACTACGATGTGTATATAATATATTGTATATACTATATATTGTATATACAGTACAATAATACTTATTACACACCAGGGTATACGCAACTAAACAACTCAACTTATTGATTGACCAGCATTTTTCTCATTTATTTTCTAATACGAACAAATACAGTGTGCACTTATAAATTTACACATTTGATTAGTGTGAGGACATGATAGGAGACGATCGGACGGCACTAGTCAGTACGAGGTGCACAGAATAGCCCCTCAAGCTAAAGTCAGTACTAGGTGCACAGAATAGCCCCTCAAGCTAAAGTCAGTACATCACCAATATCTGATAATATGAATATGACAGAAAGTCATTTATGAATAGCCTAATCAATTGCTGGCTATATGAGAGAAATCAGTAGTTGAACTTGTCTTAATCCAACACTTGACTCACTCCCCCAGGCTTACACTTGAGTACTTGATTCTGCTAAAGGAAATCACAGACGTATATTGAGGCACAGAGCGGCAGCCTACAGCATGGGAGGTAACTTTCAACTAAACATTGAGCACATTTAGGTTACTGCCGTGTGGCGTCAAAGAGCTGAGTGTCATTCTAGTGCAACATTAAAGGTCTATTTAGACAATAAATGCATTGCTGAAGATTTAGCATTTGAGAAATATAAATATCGGTCATGTAATAATATCTCCAGTTCTCACGGCTTAGAACACAATTCAGTGAACATATATATGATTGAGAAAAATGATTTCAATAGTTGCAGCTAAAAGTTACAATTCACTATTACTGGATTCCCATTGGCACCTCGAAGTGCTTGCTGATTGAAGTTGTCTGCCTCAAAGTCATTGCACTTGCTTCCATTACATTGACATTGTAGATTTCAAAGCGTACGATATTTCAGAGTTGTCTGTTCGCTCAATAAATCATAGCGTGTGTTCTAATGAGATGAGAAAGCCATAAGCATGAGGAATGCCGTGCGGACCACTGTCACTTTATTAAACACTAGCTAGCTTTACAATTTGGCAAACCAAATGCGAGCAAAAAACGAAAGCTTATTTGAAGTAGGTATGAATTTGCTTGCCAGTTAGAGTGAAGTAGCGACTTAGTTTAGTTTAGTTTTATTTTACTCATAATAATATATCACGGTTTTCAGTGAAAATGCTAAGATGTAATTGAAGTCGAACTAAATATGCCAAATATGGAAAAAGATGCATTGCATAAGATTTAGATGTAGGCCTACTGCATGTATAATAAAAATAATATTTATATAAAATATCAAAAAGAAAATATATACTCACTTCAAGGTGATAACTTCGTGTTTCAGTCACCAAATGTGAGCAATTTTATGATCACGTATCATGTAACTTTACAATCACTTTATCTCACGTCAGATGACTCCGAACTATGCTTCCAAGATGTGCAATGGAAACCCAGTATACGGATAGGTTAAGGCAAAACAACATTTGCAACACAGAGTCGACAAGAAGCTATTTCAAAAAGTGGAGACGGATTCATATTACATTTTCAGTCAAGCAGCCGGCTAGCAAAGAACTGCTGTCCAGTTCACAAGAGATTGGAAAGCGACGTATATTGATCGAATATCACTCACTGATGAGCAAGGTCATACGCGCGGACACCATGTACAACACAAGTCCGCATTAATTAAATGTTCAAACCTAAAAGTAGAAGGTTTAGTTGTCTGATCTCATACATGTTGTATCAAATAGAATGCTTCATTTCTCCTAGCACAATAAAATGAGTTGTTTGATGAACATAAAGTTTATAATATTGCTAAACAGGTTTATGCAGGGAAGTGTTGCATAGCGCATAGCTGTACACGACCAATCAACCTGCTGTAACCTGCCAAAGGGTGTCAATAGCCTGAATCCGCTTCTGTAGTCTTCAACATATACAAGTGGTAGGAAGGAAGTACTCTAAATGTTGTTTCGCTACTTACAAGTATTTTTTATTTTCATAGACATCATAAAGTCCTAGAACGTGCGGGTGCTCAATAAGTTTCATAATGGCTATTTCCCGCTCAACCTGTAAAGGAAAGAGAAGACAATATACCAGTGCAGTGGACAGTGGGAATGATACAATATGATAGTATAAATAAATAATAGTAATAGATTAGCCTTTCATAGTATGCTATGATGTATGAATGCATGTCGTATTGGACTAGTGATATACATGTATATCTACTAGCTATATTCAGCCAAACAGATTGAATAATTCTATTTCAGTCACTTGGTGATATTTCAAACAAGATACAAATGAGAAATATCAGCAAGGTGTTGATGACACACCCTAACAACTCAAGACACTACCACCTAGTCATAGTCAGTAGCCATAACCAGTAGTCATAGCCAGTAGCCATAACCAGTAGCCATAACCAGTAGCCAGTCAGTAGCCATAGCCAGTATAGCCATAGCCAGTATAGCCATAGCCAGTATAGCCATAGCCAGTATAGCCATAGCCAGTATAGCCATAGCCAGTAGCTGGGGAAGAATTCATATTATTCAATTGTAGTAAATGAAGTTAATTAAAATATAATCATTATTATATTAATTATTATAATAAATTATGTGAATCATTATGCCTATATGTTACATAGTATACATGGATTTGAGCTTGTTGTTATTACCAAAGTTGGAATGAGTAAGATACCCCTACCGAGAGTCACGTGTCTAAAACCTTCAAGGATTATCAGTGAAAATTGTAGTTTAGCCTGCCATATTTAGTTGCCAAAGATATAATTTGCAGGATGAAAAGTGATTTGTAATAAAAAAAAAGAGAGCATATTACTGGTTACTGGCGTTGCTATTACTGGTTACTGGCGTTGCTATTACTAGTTACTGGCGTTGCTATTACTAGTTACTGGCGTTGCTATTACTAGTTACTTCATTACAATTTTAAAGATATACATGTATACACAATATTGCAAATTTTTAATTTTTATAATAATTTGTTCCAACTCTGCATATTTTTATGACCTCAAGTAACAGATGAAAGAGTATGCGTTAAATTATCGATACATCGACCCATTTGCGGGAACAAATATGAATGGAGAGGGGAGACTAACGATAATGTTCTATATGGCGTAGAGGCTATAATTATAGTTATAGTATATAATACATGTAGTGTAGAATAGAATCACAGTGAATTAAAGTCAATGTTTTGCAAGTCTCCAGTGAGTAAATTAAGGAGTGTACTAGTGAGCTAGTGTAAGGAATCAATAGCTAATGACTAAAGTGGAAACACTCATCCACCATCAAACCAATGACAACATGTCAAGGGTAATATAAGACGTCTGCATACGCTGTATGTGCCCGTCTGTTGTTAGCTGATACTGTTCCTCACAGCCCATACCACTAAGACTTCTCATATATAAATACACGAGCATAAAACAGCTCAATGCAACATATAGCACCAGTTGAAGAGTAAGTCAATTCCAATAGTGCTAGAGGCATTCAACCTGAATATATTGCTTAACACAATCAATGAAGAGACAATAGCCAACACAAGCATCACAGCAATTAAACATTTTATTGAATTACAGATTTTCTATTTAGCATTTATCAGTTTATCACAAATCATAATAGTGTAAGCTGTAAGCTATTAACACATATTTGTATGGGGATTGTGGACTTTACATTGAATGAACTAGTTAATTTAAATTAATGCAATAAAATCACGGACGTAGATAGTGATTTTACCAAAACCTGCTTTGTATATTTCAGTTATATAAATGAATATTCCAAACCTGATCAGGTTTTTACTACGGTATTGACAAATGAGAAATTAATTCAGAGAAAGGATTTTTCAATCCGGGATACACCACACCTTATTTCCAAACCCAAGTCTAAAATTAGTGGAATTAGAACTCAGTTAGTATGCTGAAATGCATTTGAATATAAAATAAATTGCATATTCCGTATTTCTACATGTAGGGCTTCACTTACATTATGTCACAAAAAAGAGCTGTTGAGATTACGAAAGAAGAGAAGCAAAGAAAAGTGTTGTTGTTCTGTATGTTGTATGAGCAAAGAAAAGTGTGTTGTGTGGAAATTCTTGCAATGACAAATTGACATATTAGTCAGATTAAAATCTGTTGTTTCCGCATCTCATTGCATGTGCACGTATTAATTTTATTTCTGTCATTAAATAGCCTCCAATTCCAACACCTAGTTTCTCTGTCAAAACAGTGGAAGCACGCCTGCGTCATTGATTGGAGTGGAGACAAAACCATGTTCTGGAACGTCTCTGAGTTCGCCTAGTAGACAAATAGACAAGGGAAACCTTTTCAGCCATTGGTGGATAAAGGGAAAGACCTTAAGAATAAGCTACATGTAGTTGTCTACCCACTCCAACATCGAAACATTTATCAATTACGGAACCGAGGCTGGCATATTTCAGATGTGGTGTTTATGCGAGTCGCCCTGGTTAATCAGCATCAGCACCCTGTAGCCTGTACTGATTACTGTTGAGTGATTATGGTGTAAGCCATTATTGAGCACACTGAATCTTAGTACCCAGTGTATGCCATGCACCATGTTGAACTCGACTAGTTAAACTAAAGAGATGTGCTGTGCTATTTGAACCGAGACAGCTGTAACAGTTGCAAGTGTTCCTCACAGTATGCGGTATGTAAGCGTCTTAACTCTTACTTCAGTTACAAACTGCATAAATATTGACTTTAATAATTCCATTTCTACGGAAATAGCAATTCTGTCTATAATTGCATTACTGGAATAATGTATCAATCCAAAAATCTATAGTGACAATAATAATCAATCTGCTGGATCTTCGTGCTAAAGGGAACAGTTCTCTGTCATACACAAACTATTATTATGTCACAAATCAGCGCTAGTTTGCTCTGGGTTAATAGCACCAATCTAGGGTCCTCTGAGACCCTAAAGCTGCATGTACAAGCCTCAAAGACGAGATAGAACTATCAAAACGTAATCAAAATATAGGCCAAGTGACACTTTCTATGAATTGGTAGGTTTCATGGAGTGTGCGCTATGAAACTGGTAATCTCAGGAGAACAAGTTCCGCTCGTCAGGAACAATGCAGGATATCTAAGATGTACTATCATTATCGGTGAATAGCTACAAATGTATTGCTATAAATGTATATGAACTGGATAAGGTTGGCAGTGCAAGCAAGCCTATCTGGATGGTGTATAATAACAAAATTATAACTGATCTTCAACCTGCTCTGTCTATATTGCTTGGAAGGATCAAAATGTGATCTGGGAAATCAGTTTCCAATTTTCATTAGGAATGTACTACACAGATATCATGATTTCACTTTTCCACAATTAAAATAGCTGGTTACGAGCAATTTAGCTATATTCTTGCACAGAAATACGCTACATGTTAAAACTGGATATGCATACTCGCTAGATAGATTGCTACAATATTGTTGCGACTATCATAACCATACTGTGATAAATCGATGTACCGAACGTCACCAATCCTCCTCTATTGTTTAATAGTGACGGAGTAAATTTACAGTTGATCTAAGTTGACCTAGTATAGTTTGTGAATGGATGATATTAGGTAGCATTGATGTTGTAATACCATGCTATGCAGCCTGCAATAATCAGCCTCAATGCCACTGCAGTTGAACTAAACCACACTAATTCTAGACAACATTTCTCAGAAATAATGCTTACAGAAATAGCACTGACGGCAATAGATTAAATTTCACACCTAAAAATACTGCATGTTTATTCCGAGTGCACAGAATGTTACCTTCATCAGCACTGACTCTGACAGCTTCTCCCGGTTCACTATTTTAACAGCTACCTTTTTACCGCTAATACAGTGTACACCCAGCTTCACCAAACCTGTAACATAATTAACATTAACATATGACAAGTTATAGTCCCAGACTCAACCCAAGGTAGCCCAGAGGGGTAACTTGCTGGCATTCTTCTACCTTTAGGTTCTACCAGGGCTGGTACCGGTGTTATTGCTTCATATTGGCCAGAGGAATATCTTTGTTTTGTTTAATATTATACAGTAGGCTTATGATGAAATAAAAAAATAAACAAACAAACCTCTACAGACGACAGCTAGATGGCTACACCTTACAGGACATCAATATTTGTTAATTTTCATTCCACCGCACGATTACTTAATTCCACGTTGGAAATATTGATTGCTTACGATCAATTTTATAATTAAACTTTATCATTTTTAGTTACACAAAATCGTAATAAGATTCTTTAGGAAAACACATTCGGGGAGAAGAATTTTTGTTTTATGATGTCAAACCGATAGATATAGAAATGTTTTATTCCTCATGTCATCAGGATTTGCATTATGCATATTAATTGTATTTGAAATGAATATTCTAAAAATCAATCTCAGTATTCTCTGACATGTTTGTTGCTTTATATACATGTACTAGTATTTTATGTTTGGCTTGATGGTGCAGTCACACATACGTGCGGCACACGCATTTAACTCTTGTACTTTGCGATTGTAGTGTTTAGCAACAAGCCATGCACAATATTCGTAAGTACTTGTATAATAACCATTGATTAATGCGTAATTAGAAATCCGCCAACACATTTTATTGGTAAAATCGCAGTCTGGAATGACCTCACTTGCATACATGGTATCCTGTAGAGTGTTTAGTTCTATATATATACATGTATCTTTCTCTGCCCAAGTCTATATCCACATGGCGTAGTAGCGTAGAACAATCACAAAATAAACTCAACTCTTCTACACTACATTTGCTCACCATGTAACATAGCGACAGCCGGTTGTATGACCATCAGAGATCAGACCACATTATGTTTCTAATATAAATTAATATCGTCCAAAACTAAAGCCCTCATCGATAGTTGCCATATTGTACGATTAGTGGACATGCCCACGTCGTACCTTTCACATGACAGTTGAGGACTGATTAACCCTTTGGAAAATAGACGTTTGCGGTTAATAAACGTTCCTCAAAACATGCATAACTTGAATTGGAATAGGATTATTGTGATATTCTTGACACACTCGCCACATTCCACATTCGCATACTTTCCGCTATCCGCTAATATATAATCAATCATGGGAATAATGGTTTAGATATCATACAATCACCGAGTTAATTTATTTTGTTTTCGTAGCACAGGTTTTTTTATGTGTGCACGCGCCACGGCCCTTTGAAAATTAGCATAATTATCTCAAATTTACAACAACTAACAAATTGCAACAGCAACTTATTTTTTATTTGATAGAGGACACCTTCAGCTACTAGCCAATATATAATGGTTGTTTCGTACGAGCTGGCTATGATAGCGCATGATTACTACTATGGCATAGATTATGCCACCAGCCTGGCTCCATGTAGCGCACAAACTGTACAAATAGTGCAACTTCCAACTGTCACTATGCTAATGAGTAATGACATAGTATGGGCCTTTTAAGCAAATCTACCTAGAGTATATGCATATAGCGTGCAGTAAATCTACCTAGAGTATATGCATATAGCGCGCAGTAAATCTACCTGGAGTATATGCATATAGCGCGCAGTAAATCAAAAGTTACTTTTGATGAATATGAAGAGCACCATACTTAGACCATTTGGTGTGAAATTTGACATGGTGTTACGAAAAAGAGGAAACAAAACTCTGATACTGTAGACAGAAATAGAACAGTATAGAAAATTGGAACTGCGAACAAAACCAGATTTTATTATGTACTAAAACGTTTGGAGCTTTGTTGACATTGTTGCGATCACATCCGTGTTTGTTCCAATGTACCATACGATACTTGTGCAAATGGAGCTGAAATATATCTAGCACCATTAAAAATAATTGTTATATTATATTATGTACATTAATGTC
>JAOQGN010124858.1:0-11628 GCA_027564295.1 Himantozoum antarcticum
TAGAAAGGATAACTGGATCTTGACATCAGATAGGATCACCATACTGCATAACTCTGTAGTACAGTCATCAGATATACTACATACAAGTGGCTCATATCAGCTGGTAGTTATCCTTCTCTACTGGTACTGGAAGATAATTCAGCACTGGTACAGTGTGCAGGCCAAGAGCTGTCTGGCAGGGACAGTGGTAAGAACGCACAGCCATAACAATAATTATGATAATGATTTGGAAATATAAAAATTTAATTTTTGGATATGAAATGGAGAAATATAATCTAAGATGTATATTATAACCAAAATGAAATGCTTACTCCTAAACTTTTTTTAGAAATAATAACCTTAGTCATATGTCCTATGAATGTCCTCAAAGTTCAACAGCTCTCGCTGCCAACACACTGTACTGATAATCTGCCGATAATTCTTCGTCAATAATTGATCGCTGCCATGCGGTACATTGTATATTACGGGTGAGAGCAATCATGGACTCCGCTGTTTATGTGGATACACCCAAAGTACCAACGGTCTAGTATGTCCCAAGTCTTTCGATCTGTTTTTCATTGTTCAATAATTTTCTTGGTGCATAGAACTCCATCTTCCTTTAGACTGCATCCTGGCATGTGGTTCTATAAGCAAACAAATGATTTGTCAATGACTGTGTTAGGAGGTACACATGTGCTGCAAATGGCTTAGATAAATGAGACCAACTCTAGTGACCTGGAATAAATTGTAATCGAACAATATCTCCCTTGGTTTGGAATATTTCATCATGGCCAGTAGCCTGAGATAGTCTTTGTGGTTGAGTTTTTGGGTTTTAGATCACACCTAACGGAACGTCATATCTACATGTCTA
This sequence comes from Himantozoum antarcticum, assembly GCA_027564295.1. Taxonomy (NCBI): domain Eukaryota; kingdom Metazoa; phylum Bryozoa; class Gymnolaemata; order Cheilostomatida; family Bugulidae; genus Himantozoum; species Himantozoum antarcticum. The sequence goes on from JAOQGN010124858.1 coordinate 851, forward strand.
CCTTACATGTCTACCCTACCTTGAAATGGTAATGGCAAAAATATCTAGCGAATATGTAGCCATTGCTAGCGAAGAGTCAATAGCCAAATACAGCTCTGACACAATAAGTATTGCTGTGCACGAGAGCCACAAATTTCAATGCTGTGGACGGAACATGCTGATGGAAACTAACTCCATGAAATTGCCATTGGCATCACCAACATGTAACACAAAACAGCCTTGAATATAATTTATTACACTTACTACATTACAATTAAATTTCCACCCTAACATTCCTTGTCTCAAAAATTGATCAACGTGGGGAGTGCCTGGCAAGTACTAGTTGTGACGCTCAACATTTGACAAAGTACACTAAAATCTGTTAATAACAGTCCTCTACCCCTACCCATTTTTGATAAAAAGTCATTTTATTTTTACGTTAATTAATTCTCACTTACAAAGTTAATGTATTCTCACTTACACTTACAGGCATGGGCTGTCAATAAAAGTGTACTTTCGTCACTTGATTTTTTTGGGTCACAAGCATAACAACCATATGATCTCATGTAAAAGATGGACATAAAGCTTTAAGTTTAATATGTATACAAAATGCTCATGCTTCACAATAGTTTTCCAACCATAAAATTTTGTATTAAAAGTATCAAGATGTAATTAATTCCCAAACACTGCAAAGTAGTTCCAGATATGCCATAAAATTTGGAATTTTTACAGAGAAGAAATATATAGATATGATTAATTAATCTGAATTAAATGTAAAAACTCATATCTTTATATTCCTACAGTTCAAGTTCAATCCAGAAACTCCAAGTATCAGCTCACCAGCCAATTCCAAGTGCCCATTGTTGCGACTATTGTAACTATAACAGCTATTACGCAGTCTGACACAATAATTGATACATGACATTAATGTTTAATAAATAAGAATTATAATAAAAAATAATTATAGATATTGAGGAAAATTGTAAAATAAAACTGTCACTGTCAGAGTCTAGTGGTTGCGTTGTTGACGGCAACAATGTCCTGCCAACTCATTGATATCGCAAAAGTCTCTAACACACATTGGATCTGGGTGGAGATCAATGTGCCAATGCCGAGGGCAAGGGCTGATTTGCAACTCTCAGTGCTAGAGTGAGGGGTGACCGGTGGGCACGCTGTAATTGTATACTAATTAGAGTGATAAACTGCTGTGTGTGGTAATCGCTGTAACTGTTTCCGTGGAGTCATGTTGCTTAGCCGCTAGTAATGCTGTAAAGGCGATTATGATTGGATGTCGCCACCTTCAATCCAATCTGGGGAAAAGTAACCCATGACATCACAGATATCGACTGCCCTCAAACATCCTTTTTGGAAGGAAATAAAAACTAATTATTTTGAACCTTAAATTTCAATACTAATCGGATGTAAATCAAAAAACAAATGATGAGACACGAAAGGTAGTACTTATTTTTTATTATGAAAACTTTTGTCAGTTTCTCTGGTGTCATAAAATCTTTAAGGATTCCGTTCTTACCATGTACATGAGTTTCATGGATTTCTGCCAGCCTGTGATACTGAGGAATAAAATGAATAACCAAAAACTACAATGCACCAGCTGCCAAAGGCATCAGCTCACTAGCAACATACAAGTTTTAAGGAAGGTAACTATACTAGCCAATATGGAGGTAAATATTCCGTGTCGAGTCACATCTCACAATTTTTGCCGATGAGTTTAGTAGAAAGTTTTGTTTTGTTTTGCTGGTGATCCTCTCAGTTTGAACCAAGCCAGGCTGAGGAGCCGACTGATGCTGTAGTGTCTGAACTCCACCAATAAATATTTCTATCCGGAGTCCAGAACCACCCTGGAAACTTTCGCAGGAGTAGACGGCATCAACCTCCAGCAGATCTACAAAACCTCAATATACAACATACTAATACTACGTGATACTAAACCAAGCTCAATTGGTCAAACTAAGTAAAAGATCGAACACCTCTGCGAGCTCTATGCCCAAGCGCCCCTAAAGTCAAGGAGGTTGTGAGATAGAGAAGCCATCCAGAAGCTGAAGTAATTATTGATCAACTACAGCTACAAGTAGGTATTCAGTATTATAGATGAAGACGTCGAATGAACCAAGTTGGTAGAACACAGCATTCCCATGACGGCAGTTTCATGCCCAATTTGGTAACTCCCTCATCATTTAGGCCCAGAGAAAGAAGGTGAAACTGAAAGGCAATTAAGAGACCTATGCACAAAGGAATGATAGAACCTGCTAGTGGAGCATAGAGCTCCCCGGTGGTTGTAGTCATGAAGAAAATCCATTCTGTATAGAACTATGATAGAACGCCGGCATCCAACAACATGCTTACCTCCTGCCCAATTAGATTAGAGTATCGACGCCTGGCCAGAGGTAAGTACTTTAGCACTCTCGATCTCTTGAGTTGCTGTTGGAGCTTCTCCTGGATGAAGATGCCAAAAGCAATCTGATTTCAATACTTGTTGCTAAGTAACCAGCTGAGCAATCCAAGATATTTTTTAATTTAGCCAATAAACGAAGAGCCTTCATTCGAAATAAAGATCTTTAGGTTGAGAATGTCGAAACTTGATCATTTAGTTAAAAAGTTGGAAGTTAAGACTGGAGATATTTCATTTTGACTTTACATTAATGATGCCTCAACTAATTAACGCTTCAAATTTACTAATTAATAGCGATACAGGTAATTTTTTTCAAATCACATTGCAGAGTGAAGCTGCGAGGTTGATTTGTATGATATCGAAGTTGAGAATAACTCTCAATCTCGGTCTGAACCAGGTTAGGACGAAGTAGAAAATTAGTAACAACATTACTGATTATTATGGCGCTGACTTTGGCTGGAGCCATCACTAACAAAATAAGTCTCTCCCGCAGAAACATTTATGCTGAATCCAATGGTGAACGTTTTAGTATCTAGGCCTAACGTTTCATTCACAACCTCAAAAACCAAGGTCCCATGCATATTGTGAAATACTGATTGTGTCTAAACAGGTATTTAATTTCGCACTGAAAGAGTTGAGTTGCTGGTATCCAGTTAGATAGCAAATATTATCCTAAATGTAAGTGGATAGGGAAATGCTTTACAATAAACCATGTGCAAATTGTCGTTGTTTCCTATCAGTGCTATGTGACATGGTAGGTGGGAGGAAATAATTACTTTGTCATGAAAATGCAGAACTAATTATGATTAAAACCATCTAATTTAATTTATATAATACATATAAAGTGAATTCAAGCATGTAATATTCAAGTATGTGATATTCAAGTATATGATATTCAATCGTGTGAGATTCAAGCGTGTGATATTCAAGCGTGTGATATCCAAGCGTGTGATATTCAAGCGTGTGATATTCAAGCGTGTGATATTCAAGCGTGTGATATTCAAGTGTGTGATATTTTATTACCACCTCATAGTAAAATAAGGTAAGTGTTTGTACTGTTCACATGCTAAACTCATAAATTCACAGAAAGCAGAGGTACATTAAGTATTTGCAAGAACATCATCATGCATGGAAACAAGAGCTAATTAGTATAACATATTGCACTAGATGAGAATGTGAATAACCACAATAATATTTTATAGACTTGCACTGTTGGTTCACTGAACGATAATTAGAGTGTGAGTAAAAATATAGAGCTGTAAGGTATTTAGGTGGAGTATCAATCGTTAGTAAATGTTTGGCTTCATAAAGCATTTAGTGACCAAGCGTTTAACTAGGTCAACAATAACTAGGTGTAAGGTTTGGTAGGTGCAACCTGTCAGGTTAAGTTTTGTTCACATTCACAATCACAGGCTAGCGAACCACTCAACGAATAGAAATAAAGTGTAATACCAAGACATGGTCATAGTCATAGCTTTGGTGTTATTCTAAGCTGCAGTCAATTAACAATATTTTTACGTATTTACCTCCCTTCTTGACATGCCTATTATTGTAGATACGGTATAAATATTTTCTAATTAATCCCAATTGAGCCGAACAAAATACCTAATGTTCATAAAGTGGTGCATACGAAACTAAATAGGAGCACACTTTGTTTTGTTTACAATATTTCACATATTGTTTTAATGAGGTGAAGAGCAGGTAACTCCATATTTACATGTCAATCTCAATAAATTGTCAAATTGAGCTCGATTCTCCTGAAGATTACACTGATGCGGGCTTTCGTCCTAATAACATGTACGCCTCCATTTGATAGGTCAGTGGGGTATCTAGCTCACATGTATTATAAGCATCCATCAGTCTACAATACAAAGGTTTTGTTTACTACATAGCTGCCAGTAAATTGAACAACTAGGGCACTAGTGGCTAATACTTGGAGCATTCTTCTAAACACGAATTAAAGTAGTAAAATATGGAGTCCTATCATTTTACTGCAGCTGTAGCTCTGCTCTAGCAAACAATTGCATTTGCAGATCTTCTGAAATTGTTGAAATAGTCTCTGCTCTGGACTTGGAATGTATCTCGTCATGTATTGTTACCATATAGTGCTTCACAATACACATGTCTTCTGTAAATAAATGCATGTGATAACTAAATCGGCATTAACTGGACATAGTCGGATATCCGAAGGTCAAAATGGGGTCCGAATTACTGACGGCAGAGTTATGCAACAATTTGAAGCTTGTACCTTTTCATATTCTGTGCTCAAAACAGGAATCACAAGGGAGATTCTACGAAAAATCGGCACGGGAGACAACTTCATATGAAATATTTATATTACCTTTAAAACTATGTTGACACCAAATTAATAGTCACAGGTCTTAGAAAATTTGGATATGTGTTGGGAAATATGTAATCAATTTCTCAAGAATAAAAATCTGACCAATGTCGGTCAGTATGATGACGTAACATAAAAATAAAATGCTGTCTTGGTGCATTTCAGAATTTATAAGTGTTTTTTTTCCAGAACAGATATGCTACTAACAAAAAATGTAAAGCAGTAGACATTTTTAGATCAAAAAATAAATTTTATACTGCCTAAACAATAGCAGCCCAACTGTTGCAATAATCATACATTACGTTGCGTCCTGGCTTGAAAGTATTGTTGTAGATTGTTTGTACATATTGCATATATAGAAAGGACACACCCATCCTGCCCTAACAGCATAGCCAGTTGACTGACCTACATTATTATTATTATTATTCATACACGATCCACAAATTATTTGCATATTTAGCCATATTTAGTAATTATATTGTGTATTTGTCATTCAGAACTTAGGCTATTTTGTCTGTTAACTGAACTGCTGGCAACTTGTTAGTAACTGGCCGATCACTTTTATGACCTGCAGACATCTCTATCATGTACTGCTGGTAACTTGTATATTTTATCTGACCCACCATATATAATTATCTTGCCTGATATGCAGGCCACTTTCATATGCGGCGACTGTAATCTGACCAGCGGCCATCTTTCATGCCTGTGAACTTGGTCAAATCTGCAGGTAGCTCCTGTGCTATGTAATGTGCAGCGATTTTTCAACACAAGCCACTCTTACACTGGACTTTCTATGAAGAGAATCTATGCCAGTTTCATATCTGAATTGTTAAATAAACTTATTATGTGCAAGGTACCTTTTCTCCACCACTTCTATTAACTTAATTAACATGGTATCCGTAAAGAGTTCTAGCTGTCTTTGAGGCGACAGTAAGTTTCTTTACATTATTAAATCAGACATTTTCTCGTTAGAATGGTAGTTTTGCTCATTCATCAGAAAATTAATACACATACATGCTAAAAGCCAGTAGGTAAATATAATATTTATTGAACCATTTTAAAGGCTAAGAACCTGGATGATTAAATATAATGACATGGCTGCAAAAACTGGTTTGTGATTTTTCATATTCCTTTCAAAATAATAATTATTCTATTATAGCCATCGCATTTCTGTTTCACTGGCTTTTATGAAAAAAAATTGTAGAAATACAAAGTTTGGAACCAGCGAATATAAAATACTATGAACAATTACCTAGATAAAAAAAAACTGTACGGTACTCTTCCAGTTGTTACTATATGCCTACCGGCAGATTAAACCTTTGGTGCAACATGCAACCACACCTATCTGAATCGGAAAGCACCAAATACATGATCGCACAACTCATGCTTCTCTTTTTACACAACCAGTACAATGCCTAAGTGTAGGCATTATTTTATGACTTTATGCATCTGCATCTGTTATCTATTTGGGGTGCATTCATCAAATTTGCATTCGCCATTCGCTGCAGCTGGATTCTGCTGCTGCAGTGCACTAGACACTGCCGCATTTATCATTTGTTGAACATCTGCGAAAGTGAAAGTTGCGGAGGTAAATGCCAAATTCTTACTTTCTGAACCAACACTGCTTCCAGCAGTGGGAATAATGTGAGCATCCAATTGTATGTCGGTCCGAAATTTACAAAGACACAATAATCAATATTTTGTGACCACTATCAGACTTGCCCAGACTAACAACTGCAATTAAAGCAGTTTGAAATTCTCTACTTTCTCTGGAATGTCTACAAACATGTATAGCATGTATCTCTCAATTAGAGAAGGGATTGTGACACAATCCTAAATAATAGTATATTTATCTCACCAGGATTTACAAACCGTGACATGTAGTGTGCGATATGAAAGTTTTCAAACCCGTTTGAGAACTTATTTTTGTCCTATGCAATGCAATTTGTCATTGATTATTATGATAAATAAAACAATGAATAAAAATGGCAAGTTGTCTACTCTTGTTTATACACTTCACGATGCAACTATCAATAATAAAATAGAACAATGTGGGAAAAAGTTTGGAGTTGTCTACTCAAGATTTAGCAAGTGATGAATATAATTATAAATAAGATTAAAATTAGATACTAATTTCATGTTAAGTATGCTGTGTTATTGTACCTACATGTATAACAGAAGGATATACTTACCATGACCACACTGGTTGAAGACTAGCAAACAAGTGATTAGTGTCACACTGGCTTTCTAGCAAGCGCTCTCATTGTTAGCCTCGAAAGCTATGTAAGTGATGTAGAATAACAAAGTCATTAAAGCAGCTGGCAAGCTTTCCAACAAAAGACTTGATAATATCCAGACATCCTATGATACACTTTTTAAAACAAGATGTCTTCGAATGTTTGCCTCCAATAATGACTGCCTTATGACACTGTCTTGATAATTGATTAGCTACCATCTGGGGGACTGGTGGTGTGAGGCACAGCAAGATTGAGATCTGACGGTTTTAGAACACTGTGTGCTAAATTGTTGAACCGACTCTTTAGTATTTTGAGTGGAAATCACATCATTAACGGTTTTATATTTTTTACAATTTAGCAAATATCACATTGAACATGATCATGTTCAATGTGATTGCACATTGACTTGTGTGATATTTTAGTGACAGACATACTAAAATAACAAAAGTAACAATAATCATTAGTTCACTTATATAACGCTTCAAACGTAAGATGAGCTTCTAATCGATGGAAGTAACTTTTACTGCCTGGTCACAGGATATCTGCATATATCGGTGTTTGGTGTTTCAACCACAAATCGGTCAAACCTAGAAGTTTTACTAGAGTCATACTAGAGTCAAACCGTTAGGTGTGAAACTTCAATTCCCAGTGGCAATAATTCTAATGATTCTCGGCTTCTTTTACTTACCTGGTCAGCATCATCAATATTTTCTTGCTCAATTTTGATATTTTCCTTCTTCTCTATTCATATTTTCTTTACACACACACACCAGTTCTCTTCTCATTAACTATTGCATTATTAAATGTATATTGATGAAAATAAGCAAACAAACAAATTAAAAATTTCTCCTGTTTCATATTTTTTGTTATCGGCATCGCCGTTTTGGCAACAAAAAAACTTATAAATTCTGAAATGCTCCAAAGAGGCATTTTATTTTTATGTTACGTCATCATACTGTGCTGAGGGGTACATTGGTCAGATTTTTATTCTTGATAAGTTCATCATATATTTTCCAACATATCTCTGAATTTTCTAATAGATGTGACTATTATTTTGGTGTTAACATAGTTTCAAAGGTAATATAAATATTTCATATGAAGTTGTCTCCCTTGCCTTAAAATGCCGATTTTCCATAGAATCCCCCTTGTGATTCCTGTTTTGAGCACGGAATATGAAAATATAAGGTCTAAGCTTCAAATTGATGCATAACTCAGCCGTCAGCAACTTGGACCCCATTTTGACCTTCAGATACCCGACTAATAATAGATTGTTATACCAATTCCAATATCACACATTTTGTCGAATGTGCAATCTGGAGTTATCCTCTCACAAGCTACTGTAACGAAGAGGTGACAACTCAAGTTTATTGGAGGATATAAAATGCCATCCAGTTCACTGTGGGTTACTGAGAAATAATTTTCATTCATTTGAAAATGTAAGACTTCATACTCTTGAATATGAATTGCGCTCATACTTAATTATTAACACATTTTTGGTAGCTTTAAATTAAATTCTATCTGAAAGCAAGAGTTCTTAGGGACTGAGCACGAACAAAACATTCTATACGATCTTATTTTACAGTCAGCTGTTAGTAGTGGAGCTGAGAAAACATAGTTATAATGTCTTTCATAAAGACCTATGGCTAATACTGGATAATAATACTAATACTAATAATGATATAAACTAGTAATACAAAATTTTTCTTTCAACTTCTGCATTTTTACGTATATAAAGCTTGAACGTAATAAATAATACCAGCTGTACAACTAAAACAGACCCAAAGAAATGTTATTCATAATCAGAAATTGATATGTATAAATTGCTTTTGTTTAGTTTCACCTTCTACCCTCCCTCTCAGCATAATTATTATGTTATGCTTGTACAGTCTCAGATAACATTAGTAATATTATAAGATTCTTAATAGATGCAGCTCATGAAGCAAATTGTGATGGAATCGCACCCCCACCCCTCCTCAGGTCATGGTTATGACCTGAGACGGACTTCTACATTCCCATACTCACAAATAATTGAAAATTATTTGGAGTTATGTTCTGCCGGCAGCTTTCGAGAGTTGTCCCCTGCCGAGAGATGGAAAGAGGACAGAAAGGGCAACTCACCGAAAAAAGTGGGAAATTTGCCATCTGGTGCAACTATTCTGAGTGAACACTGCCATAGACCAACGTCAACTAAAAACTTATTACACCATGTCTCAACCAACCGAGCCCTTCCCCTCCCTGATCCAGGTCAAGGTAAGCTGTTACTTGATCACTTTCTAGATGAATTAATAGACGTTAGCCCAAGGAAGGGAAATTCTGTAGTTGATAGCAATCAAGTAACAGTAACGAAATTACCATGCCCCCTATCTGTGCTGGATAATGCTGTTGACTCCTTCAGACCCTGCAGGAAATGCATTTAGCGAGATCAAAATAATGGATAACGATTATAGTGTCTGGCATTTTCAAGTTGAGACACTGGTCGTGAGGGATTTGACGACACTCTCCACACGATCAAGCTCTAGTTCCAATAGCTCCCTGAATTTAGTTCCAATAGCTCCCTGAAGGTTAGTCGACACCTTCCCATGAAGGAAATGCCCAAAAGTTCTCCCAACGGAAAAATTACACTAAGTACGAGTACTCCCTCTGTTATTGTAGGCGCATAACTGGAACTGGACCTCCCCGATGGAGAGTTCGCCGATCAGGCCCTTGACTCTCCCCCTCACTGGTCCGTGAACCTACTTAACCCAAAGCCAGCTTAGAGGAAGGAGAAATATCCCCCTCCTCCCTCTCCCCAGTGGACTTCCGATCTCGTTCCCGCTCCCCCTGGAACAGCTCCCTACCTCTCAGGTAAAAGAGTGTGTGGTCCGGTCACCCTGTGTGATGAAGTCAGTATTGATGTCCGAATGGTTTTAATTTTAAGCAATCATTATTGAAAACTATTCAAGTACATTCAAAATGTTTTACGACGTGTTTAACATTTTAATGCTTGTAAATACTTTCTGATGAGTTACCGAGACGCAGATGCTATACGAGCCAGCACTTAAAAACACCAATACCGTTTAACTTCATTTTAGAATACTTTATTACAGAAAAAGATAAAATACTTAAGACAATCCTAATAAGAAAATACGGAATTTATATATTGTGAACTATAAGTTACTTGTTTACACGAATTCACGAAAGTTACTGAGACAAGCAAAGCTTTATATACTTTATTCATTTCACAACCAGGTAATTAAAGATTAGTCAAATATATTCTATCCTGTTAGAATGTCAGCGGTTGTTATGCTAAAAGCTCGGGTTGACGTCTAAATGACTGCGTTCCTAGATATGGTTGGCAGCTAACAGCAGTTTCACAGACATTTGTCACTGTGGCAACAGGATGGGTGGAGTTACTTGGCGCTGACAGATAACTATAAAAGCATTGATCAACGTCTGATTTGAATAAATTGTCTATTGATATAAAAATAATAGAAATGAAATCTGACGTAAGTTAAAGAGGTCTGTCCTAATAATACAAAAAGGGAATTCACAAATACTGCAATACTAAAACAAGTTCCCAGAAAAGTATTTAAATACACATATCTATCTGTTCGCGAACCAGAGAATAGAATAATTAATTATGATTTACTATAGAATATCATGGAAGATTATCGTGGGAACGTAACAGCAGAAATACTTAAATTATTGTTAATGATTGACAACAAGGTTGATTGCAAGATTACAAGAATTGTATGTGAAATCCTTACACCTCCCCCCCCCCCCCCCCTACAAAAAAAAAATGAACAGGGGGGGCAAGAATTCCGGTTCTATCATT
>JAOQGN010124969.1:0-11628 GCA_027564295.1 Himantozoum antarcticum
TAAATGAAGCAGCCTGCTGTCGCTTTACATAGGTGTGAAGTAAAAATGGGGGAAGTTTATCTGCCAATACAGCCAATCCCTCTTTACAAGTAGCAGCAGATCTGTGCTTGTCACCAGAGGCATTATGAACACTTTGAGTATATAATAACTCCGTAACCGGTAACGGAGTTATTAAGCCTACTAAGATTTTTCTGGGAGTTGGGTCATCTTTGACATCAAAAGGTCCCAAAATGTCGAAGCTTAGTGTAAAATTGCTACTTTGAGCAAAAGAAAATTTCCTAAATATTATATTACACAACATTATGGAAACTTTTCTAGTTTTACGGTAACGGAGTTATATGCCAATTTAAAACAAATTGATATAGTAATCCAATAATTATCTTGCAATGTGACTACTCATGTAATCATGGTTCTTACATATGATATTATAACTTATTGGCAATCTAAAAAGTACAACATCAAGCTGATTAACTTATTACAGTGCTGTTAATCTTATCTCAATAATAGCCCATTTTCATCGGAATATTACAAAAAAATGTGTAGCAGATGTACCAACTTTATAAAGCTGCCAAATCAATACCGATAGAGCGAGTTTCAGAAGGAAAACATTTTTCGAAACAGCAGAACTTTCTCGTTTTAATGATATATTGAAAGAGCTGATTGAACATATTTTAATTGTCAACACTAATGTTCACTTTGGCACGGCCTTCCCCCTTGGTAGAGTAGAGTTTGTTACCGAGTGCGTAGAGTAGAGTTCGTTACCAATGTCATAGTAAAATAAATGACAACAAATGGGTTTCCATAATCGGTTTCTGGTCCAGCTCATAAAAAACATTAATTCACCAGATCAGGTAAGGAACAGTTAATTGATACAAACGGATAACAAGTAAGAGCTTGTGGTGGGAAGTAGATTCCACTCCCTAGCTGTTTTGATAAAGTAGGATCGTTGGTGGTGTTGTGTATTTGAGTAAGGGATCAGACACTGAGAGGAATGCTTTCGTAGTGATGTTGATTGAGACCTTTGTAGCTACAAATCCCTTGTTTTCTCCTCACTGAAGTGTAGTTCACAAAACAGTTTCAACCTTCTTTCTCTCTGTCTATCAGCGAGGGTGTCTAGATTCAGCTTTCGAAGAAGCGCTGTGGAGCTAGTTACTCTGTCTGTTCTTCTGATGTTAGCTATTACTCGTGCTGCTCTCCTTTGACAAATTCACTATTGATTGAATTTGTCAACATCAGTTACAGTGGGTAACAAAATGCAAGTACCGACTATTATGTTTATACGAACATAATAATACATTATAAATGCGGTAGCTTGCTTGTAAAACATTAAATTAAAGAACCAAGGAATATGATAAATAATGGTAAATTACCTTGTTAGATCTTCCAGGGAGAAGTAGTATTCTTAGCTTGATCTATATAACTTTAAACTATAAATGATATTTCCGAGTATTATGGTAGTATCATCTTCTCTTTGGTAATTGAGACTTGACTTGAAGGTAATTTGTGGTATTAGAAACTTGACTTGAGACTTGCAATTGTTAAATGCCGATCTGTCTTGAGACTTGCAATGAAACACTTGGGACTTGCATTGAAAGACTCCAGACTTGCAACATGTTAGAGATGTTAACAAGGACTTAAAAAAGCAGAGATTCGAGTCCCTACCGTTTGTTTGTCAATAATTCTCAAAAACAGTTTCTAAATGTAGTCATCATTTCAATGCTTTCCAGGCAAAATAGTTAATAAAGAGACTTGACTGAAATCATCACAACTCATTTGTAAGCCCTTGAAATTTGACGTTTGACGTGGTGCATAGGCTAAAGTTCAAATACTTGAATCAAAAACGATGTTTGATGTAGCGAATAGGCTGAAGACATGACCGAGACTTGCTGCAGTGTGTAGCTTTAAGGCCTGAATTTAGACTTGTTGATATGCAACACTTGCTGCTGACTCACAAATCTGACTTGACACTTGACCTATCAAGGGAAAATTAGACTTGAGCAAGGCTCTGTGAATACGAAATTCAATGCCCACTGGAGGTCTGAGGTTCGCATCAACTAAAACCTTTAGCTACTAGTGATATCAGAAGGACAGTGGGAACTGCGTCAACCACAAATGTCACCCTTAATCACTATAAGCCCTATGTGAGCTCTACTCACAGTTTTTAGGCTATTTTACCCTTATTTCGAGCTCGAAAACTACCACAGATTGTTCAAATATTTGTCAAGTATGAATTGTTCATACTGTTAGAAGAACCCACAAACAAATTATTGGTGGTGTTGCATTCCAGTCATGAGTTATAGCTGATTAAAACCCCAAAACTCATAACATTATATTGAGTGTGAAGAAGCCGAGAAGTGAAGAAGTGACTTATCCTATCAAATTGAATTTCTGTCAACACATGATTGTTTATTCAATCAGCCACATTTAGCCACTTCTGGTATCAATTACCCCAATGGCCAACGTAAGGCTATGATTTTGAAGATTTTAACCACTGGTATATCATATTAACTAGAATACAGCACAGTATTTGCCCTTCTGGTGGTATGGGCAATCCATAGTTGAAAACCATTTTGAAAAATCTCTATTAGTTTGGTGTTGCAAAATAGCTTAAACTGTGGGCGGAGCTCATATATGGCTTATTGTCATCCGAATTAAGCACAATATGTCACTCTTAGGCCATGACAATTGGTACTTTACCCCCTAAAACTAGAGGCACCGTATTATGGTAATAGCCAAAAGCCTCCTTCGGTAATTGCCGATAGAAATTCTGAATATTCAAGAATGTTTCCACTTCCTGTCGAATAGCGGCACTTACTGCAGGCTGATATCTCAGGAGCTGCTAAACCTAGGGCATCTTTTGGGCATCAGTTGACCTAGTGGTCCGTCCTTGTTAATTTATCGTCAAAATATTGAAAATTCAGAATTGCTGTCATTTCCTGCCAATCAACGGCAGTTTGAATTCAGTATTTATATCTCAAGAACTACTAAATCTAGAGCCACCTTATTTTGATCTTAGGTATTCCTAGTAGCCACTCTCGATAAATGATCAATATTTTGAAAATCCAAAATGACTGCCATTTCCTGTCAATGATTGCAGTTTCCATTCACTCATTATACCTAAACAACTGCTGATCCCAAAGCTGTTGGGATCAGCAGTATTTTAGTATTTACAGTATAGTATTTACTACTTACCTAATCAAAAGAATACCAGACATGTGATTCAAAATTTCGAAAAAGTGTGCTTTATTTTTGTGTAATATTTCTGACCGTATATACACAAAATAGCCTGTTTAAGCATGGAAATGCGGTCTTGGCAAGCAAGGGTGTAATTTAATTTTGGGAAATAGGTTACTACGGTCGAACTTTTTCAAAATTTTGAATCACATGTCTGGTATTCTTTTGATTAGGTAAGTACTACTTACCTAATCAAAAGAATACCAGACATGTGATTCAAAATTTTGAAAAAAGTGTGCTTTATTTTTATAGTAGATTTGATCGTTTCTCAAGCTGTGAGACTGCTATAAATTTTATGACTGTCTCACAGCTTGAGAAACGATCCAATCTACTAACCATGTCACTACTATTACTTTTGACTTTTCCAGTTAAGACAGCTTTTGTTCTGACATCAAGATCATCTGCCAACAGGTCTTTAGGCAGCGTTAGGTTTCTCTCCCGACAGGTGTGGCACGCGACCTAGATAAGCTGTATCGCTTGAACCTTAGCAGAAAGTGCTGTTAGGTCCATCATCTCCATAAAGGTTTCGATGTAACAATTCTGCAACATCCAGATATGAACACTCATTATCAGTTGCCTGCTTCTTTGATTGTTCGTTGTATGTGTTGTTATGTCATAGTTGGTATGTCATAGTCGAAGTGCATGCACATGTATTGGGCAATTAGCTCAGAGACAGTCTGTAGATTGTTGGCAGCCATGTCTCGACTAAGGGTAGCATCTGACTAGAAATCCACCAAAGCATAAACTAGCTACTCATCAGATTCATCTCCATTAGAGAGCCAAACTGGCTCTACCATTGATGTGCCTTACCTGATGCTATTGCCTTTCTCACTTGAGATTCTGCTGCAGGTTTCCTCTTGAACTGTTGTACCGAGTGATGTATGGGTGTTAGGTCCCACCGGAAGAATTCTCTCACCTCTCACCTGATGCATCGCTGTGGGATGGTATGGTGAAGAACAAATTGAACAATTTTTTTGCGTTTGCAGCTTCGATGCATATGTCCATTACCTACGCAGCCGAAATACAGCTCATTGGTCCACGCATAGTTCTTTCTCTCCTTGAAAGGAATCTGGGTGAATTTCTCATGCATTGAAATATCGTGTTGAGAGGAGTTCCAGAAGATGCATACTCATGATGGTTTTGGTACCCTGGCTTTGGTGTTTAATGATGTGCATTTACTTTCAGCACAGCCACACGATTTGGTGTTGTTTATCAGGTTATTCCATGAAGTCGCTGGATCAGATAGTATGTCAGACACTGTATATAGTTTTGTGAATCTGCTGAAATTAGGGTAATATTCATCTCGGTATCTTACTGCTTCTCTGTTCCATCTGTTGATAGGGTTTTCTCTTAATAACGCCATCACTTTCCTCATTTCCTAGTCTGTCATTCAAGATCGCCAGACCTCTCAAACACCACTTGAACACATTGCTGCAAGAAATCTGAGAATCGTTCGTTGTAGACCCCTCCACATCTTTCTTTCGTGCATACAAACGATATCGAACAGCAGCAGCAAAGATAAATAGATTTCTAAACCATCTCTCTACCACCTTCTTGGCAGCTTTGTAAGTTATGAAACACTTTCTTTGACCCAGCCACCCGAGTACAAAAAAATATCTGCTCATTAAAAGGCAAGCGTCTACTTTCAATCAGAGTTTCAAATGATGACTGCCATTCGTTGTAGAGAAATGGGTTTCCAGTGAAAATTGGTGGTTCTAGAATAGGTAGACGATTTATGTTCGAAGACTGCGTCATGGCTATTTTAGAGATTTCTTTAATTCTGCCATAAACCACGAAGTGAAAAACAATGGTATGATTACAATACAGTTACTAATATAACAAAGCATAAGAAATTAATAACTAAATTGCTGTTTCCTTTGAAGGTGTTGAAAAAACCTGTCACACATCTTAGTGGTTCAGGGATTCTCTGGTCTAAAAACAGTGGGCATCCTCTCCAATGTTCTTGAGGTATTAAAAGTCATTCGACTATGTTTGTTTGTTTTTATTCCATCATAAGAGGGTACAAAAATAGCTTTAAGTAGGAGAATTACACAATTGCTGCAGAATAGAAAATATATAATGTACCATTTACCTACTATAAAACATGTCAAATATGCAACAGTAATGATGGGGCTCCATTGCGCAGTAGCATGGCTAATAAAGGCGCAGAGCCCAAGAAAACAGTTAACTTCTATATAAATATGTATGCAGGGAGGCTAATCCACGGAGTCCACCAGGTGCTACTTCAATTACTACTTCAAGCCACTTCAATACCGAGAAATTTTTGCAGATTTTACTTCATTAACAATATTTCCAGAAATGATAATTCTGTGATCTAGCTTGAAATAATTTTGGTAGTTTCTAATGATCATATAATTTGTTTTTTCAACATTTGAAGTCAGTTTATTTAAGTTGCACCAATCTGCAACTTTGGAAAGTTCTTGGTTTACTAACTCAATATAGGTGTTTAGATTTTGACTTTTGAAGAAAAGGTTCGTGTCATCTGCAAATAAAATAGTATCAAACCAGGAGGTATTTGTGGCTAAATAATTTATATGAAGTATGAATAAAGAGGGGCCCAGAATTGATGAATAAAGAGGGGCCCGGAATTGAGCCCTGTGGCATATTGCACTTGAGATTTACAAGAGGTGACGTACAATTATTTATTTGTGTACATTGACTGCATTCTATAAGGTAGCTTCGAAACCAGCTGGTTGTAGAAGGATGAAAATTATAAAGAAGATAAAGCTTTCTTAATAAAATTTCATGGTCTATCTTATCGAAAGCCTTAAATGTCAAGGGTGGGTTGAGTCTGATAAGGTCTCGTTAAACTGTCATGCACTAAGATTGGTTAAATCATTCATCCACTGGCAACTAATCTAACAGTGACAGTCTCAGAACTAGGCTTCAGAAAGTGATAGTGCTTGTGTGGCTCGATCCTGCCAATCGTTGCTAGCTTTTGGAACTGAATAGTAGATTGTAGTGCGATCAGCATACTTCACTCTTGTCATGGCTCCTAGAGCTTGCAGATCATCAAGGGATATAAGCCATAATACCGGTCGGTCCAAACTTGGATCCTTGAGCTGTGCCGACTTTAATATCACCAGAGATTGAACTCATGTTGCTAATACTAGCATCTGAGACCTGTCACTGAGAAAGCAAACAACTAGATTGATAGTGTTGCTATTTATACCTAGATGACATGTCTTCTTTCTCAATATTGATGGTTGAAGACTGTCGAACGATTTTGAAACGGTCGAAACAGATCTTTTGTCCAATCATCAAACATTTTAGCAACACATTAGTATTGTAGAGATTCCCTGTTGATAGGCGTATTGGTGTGGTCTTAATTTCTGCAAGTAGCTGGATAATTTTTTGATGATTTATTCTACCACTTTGCCCAGATGGAATAGCAATGAAATGGGTCTGCAATCATTACCAGTAGAGGGATCTTTGGATTTAGGGAATGGCTTTACCTGTGCATTGTTCCAGTATCTAGGGTATTGTCGCTTAGATATAATTTTATTCAATATGTTTTCCATCGTTATGCAGCTGTCTTCAGCACATCGTTTCGATATCCCTGTCGGAAAATATATTTTATTAGTAGCTTTACATGTAGTGGTGTCCCAAGTCTTTTCGAAAGGTTTTCACTTCCTCAATGCTGATGGTGTCAATGGCTTGCCTATTGGAAAATTGCAGTGGTCTGTCACTGCTTCACCTCCTATAGTCGTGAAATAAGAATTGAACTTTTCACATAACTGCTGTGATTGTCCAAAATCATTATTTTGTAGAGCGCTATATTTGTAGAGCGCTCTATGAACTGTTCTAATCCTGGGACAATCCTGCTCCAGAGGCGATTGTCTATTATCCTCGAGATTGTGGATAGCTTTCCACCAATTCTTACTGCTACACACATTATTCAGTTCATGTACGTAACCCCTCTTGGCTTTTCTGATTTTACGACGTATTAGTGTAGGGCTATACAGGTATTTCCATGCCATTGAACCTGTGAAGTAAGCGCGATCTCGGGCTCAGATTAACTGTTGGATTAGTGGACTCGTCCATTTTGGAGTACCAAGCTGCAGTTTAGTGCGTTTAATGGGGCACCGTTTGTCCAATATGTTGTTTACAGTTTCATACAAGTTGTTTACTTTATCATCTGCTGATACAGTTGATAGAACCGAAGTCCAGGAGTCGTTTGCTATATCGTCTGCTATGAGTTGTCGAGTATGCTGTCATATGACGTTTGTATACATATTTAGTGTGGCCGTGTACAAAGTTTTCGTGTTGCAGTAAACCTCCACAGTGCTCGTGGTTTGAATGAGGGGCCACCTTTTTGCATAACTTGTACTGTGTTATATCTGTTGGGATGAGATCTAATGTTGCCTCCTTATGGGTGGCAAAGTGGACTAGATTGGAGAAGCGGAATTGGCCACATTATGCTTTACTGGTAGTCTGTTAAAGTCACAAGTGAGGATAATCTTAGGATTTTCATATTTATTTAGATACCTATCTATTTCCCGTTCAAAGTAATCGATGGTGAATGCTTCGTTGGAGCCGGGAGGGTGATAGACAGCTCCTTGAATGATTGGCGGGGCGCCCTTGTGTATATCTATATTGATCGATATAGCAGACAATGTCTTAGATGTGTAACTGGAGATCTGTTTGGATATAATACCATTTTTGCAAAAGACTCCCACTCCCCTACTTTATGATCTTTGCAGTGGCATAAGTGAAGCTTGTAGGATGGAATCGAAGTAAGCTTCCCTTTGGTATTATCGAGCCAAGTCTCTCTCAGACTCACTACTCCAGGCTGGTATATATCCACTATGTTTTTTAGCTCAAGTTTGTAGTTATTTAAAGATATGCAGTTTGTAAGGCAAACTGTTAGGTAATATGATTGGTTGTTTTCGTTTGCTCTTCTCAGCCTTCATATGAATGAATGTGGTTGTTTGAAAGCTTCCGGGTGGGCCTCTCTTTCTGGATGGTCAGAACGGGTGTCCCTGGTTGCATCATCCAGGTGCAACGCAATGCGCGTTGCAGGTTGTCCTCTGTCTCTGTACTACTACTACAACTGAATGGCAAACATTGTGCACTTGCGGATGAATTTAAAGAGACTGATATAGGGTGGACCAAGAGGCATGTGCACTTCCTGCTTCCCTTGATGTAATATCAGATCTCCCATGACTTGTACTCAGTTATAGACTGGTATGTAGGTCTGTATGTATGTAGGTATTGTGGTCAGATTGTATTCAGTTATAGACTGGTATGTAGGTCTGTATGTATGTAGGTATTGTGGTCAGACTTTTATTCAGTTATAGACTGTATGTAGGTATTGTGGTCAGATTGTTTTGATCTGTAGTAATGTTTTTGCTACTGTACATGCTGTATAGTTGGAAGATTTCCTTTTGTTCAATACTATTGTCGGAACAGCTTGTTGTATAGCTGCTGGTTCCGGCTTAAAACTGTATCAATGGAGTCCAGGTCTGTATCACTTTGAGAAATGTATGAATCTGTAAGTTCCAGCAGCTGATTTCTCGAATATATCTTACTGAGATCTGGCATGGCTAGGTTCTTCTCGTAGTTCTCAATGAGATCTTCCAAATTATGAAACTTAGAGTTCTGTGCTATTCCATTAAAAGTGTCAAAATCGATAAAAAATTGGCTCACACAGGAGCACTTGTGAAGTGTGAATTACTAGAAAGCTAGCCTCAGAACTATATTGACATATTTTAGCAGCTCTTGAACTGTGTTTTCGGTTCCACCATTACTTTTAATGCTTTGAGGCATTTGAAGTCACTCAAGGTCATGTGTTGTAGTGATCTTTAGCTTTAATTTTAGTGCTACAAGTTGACTTTGAAGGTCTGATGTTCCTTCCTTCACAAGAGAATTGACTGACTTCGAAGCATTACTTCACTTTGGTTCTGCCGATCTCCATTATTTGCTGATCATCTAATGCAGAATATCTGTTAGGGCTCAGTGTATCATACTGTCGCTGTGCTGTCGCTGTGCTGTCGCTGTGCTGGCGCTGTGCTGTCGCTGTGCTGTCGCTGTGCTGTCGCTGTGCTGTCGCTGTGCTGTCGCTGTGCTGTCGCTGTGCTGGCGCTGTGCTGGCGCTGTGCTGGCGCTGTGCTGGCGCTGTGCTGGCGCTGTTCTGACACTATTCTGACACTATTCTGGCACCATTGTCATGCTGGGATATGGAGATTATAGGCTGCAAATCCTACTCTCTGGCTCTGCTAACTTACTCGTTGGTTGTGGTCCCCCACTCTCAGACATGACGAGACAGTGTATCGTACCAGCTGCTCCATGCACTCTGTCTGTTGGAGGTTTGCAAGTAAGGTTGAGATGATCTTTGAGATGGTTCTGTCGGATCGTTTCCCTCCCTGAGCTCCGAAGTCCAATACTTCAACGTTGCTACCTCAGTTCTGGGACCTTGTGATTGGGGAACAGTTTTGGGATTTGTGAAATAATATGCAGTGTTGACTCATTGAGTTCCATTGTCACCCGGTACAACAATCAAATAGCTCCAGAAAGAGCTCACTCCTCAAAATTCATGGACGCAAAACGTATACAAGGGTGCATCAATGACCAAAACGCTATGCGCAAGAATGCCACCAAACCATCCAGTGATCGAAGAAGTGACGAGTGTAATGAGGAAAGAATCAGATGAGATGTATAAAAATAACAAATTGATAAAAAACTATCTATGCACAAAAAACGAAATGTATATTAGCTTTTGTCCCCTACTCGCTTAGAGTAGGGCGACAGCTGTCACTGGAACCGATGCAAGGAATTGGTGAGAGGAGACAGCGAAGAACTCATTATTGGGTGTAACTGACGGCTCTGGTCGGGTGCGGATTCAGGGTGCCGGAATATAGTTTATCTGTCCTCGGCCAGACACTCACTATTGCAGGACAATAGTGAGGAACACAGGAAATATACGAGTATGTATCACAAGGTTCTCATAAGCAGGATTAATATAAGCTTCTTTGCTCCAACCAACTGTCTCATTCAAGAGTTATCAGAATGGATGATTGCAATAGATGCACACCTGCTTTTATATAAAGCACAAAAGCCGACCACGTATGCAATACGTGGTCGGGCGTTTACAAAGTATATAATACGAATAAATTGCCGGTGAAGCTGGCAACCACAAGTCAAAGTCAATGTCCGGTCTTTGTCACCCGGCCAAAGTCAAAGGACGGTCACGGTCCACCAGAGCCATGGGACAATACAGAAGGGAAGCTGTGTAGTCCTGTTAGTAGGTCAAAGGTCAAAGAAACACAAAATATTCTGAAATTGGTATTCGCTATTTTGATGTTCTGTAGTCTATTTGTAAACAATACAAGCCTTCGAATGTTTGCACAGTCTGCAGTGATTTTAAAACTGCCCAAATGATGTTTGCATTGCATCAAACTCGGCCACCAAGAGTGTGTCAGAGCCCGGGTAATGTAGCCTATTATGTCCCGACTTGGATTTGGGGATCCGATCAACGATATTAGGAATTTGATTGGTAAAGGGCAGGGGCCTTCGTTGGCCCCTGCCCTTTACCACCAATCGTAAAATTCCACTAGATTTTTTAGCCTCAAATACTGGCAGCCCTGTATATACTTCAAAGAGAATGATCCTTCGTAGTCGTTGGTGTATCTTATGTGTTGAACAGTAATGTACTGGGTATTCTCGTCCAATGATATATTTGTTAGCATCCATATTTCACCAACTGTTGTAATGACATAAGGTAATGCTCTTCATTGGCTATTTACTGGAATGATACTGAAATCGTTACACCAATGTTGCTCTATCATTGTATGTTAGTATAACTTTACACTGTAGCAGTTGTACCCCAAATCATGAATATTGTAGTGTAGCTCGAGTTATACTTGTACCATATTGTTGTGGAAAGGTGTAAACTACAAATGAAACAAATGACATTTGGTATGTGAAGCAACAAAACGACATGATGAGTGATAATCTGTATATGCATATGATAGGATATGAATACCAACCAAGCCGTACCATAACCATAAGGATAATACAGAAAACACATTATTACAAGGAACAAACATGAAAAAAACAATATAATGTAGTGATCACCTTTAAGTCCCCTTGGAGGACTTGAAATGTACCGTATTCTCGCGGCACAGGGACTCGCGTCTTATAGGTGAGAGTGGACTTTTCAACAAAAAAAAATCTCACTTCATAA
The DNA here is from genome assembly GCA_027564295.1 of Himantozoum antarcticum. Lineage (NCBI taxonomy): Eukaryota > Metazoa > Bryozoa > Gymnolaemata > Cheilostomatida > Bugulidae > Himantozoum > Himantozoum antarcticum. The sequence continues at coordinate 11,441 of JAOQGN010124969.1, forward strand.
GGCACACTGGTTATGCATTCACTTATAAGACGCACTTCACTTACAAGGCAAATGTGTCTTCTACTTTGGCTCTCACTTTATGGGCATACCAATCTTAAACATGTTTAAAATACGCAACACTAACACCAGCAAAATCCTTGACTGCTCCACTGCTCTCCCCATCAGGTTACAAAATGGAAAATAGGAAA
>JAOQGN010125080.1:0-11628 GCA_027564295.1 Himantozoum antarcticum
CTAGTTAGGTCGGTTAGGCCCCTAGTTAGGTCGGTTAGGCCCCTAGTTAGGTCGGTTAGGCCCCTAGTTAGGTCGGTAAAATAAGGTAACTTGAACTGTGTATGCTGCTAGCAAATGGAATCTGCTCGGTTTGTCATTGCAGTTTTGTAATAAGGATCCACCCATAATTCATGTGTGGACCGTACACCAATGGCCTGCCAGATGGTACCTCCAGACTAACGGACCAGATGAGTAGTCAGAATGGTCTGTAGGGCCAATGCTACAGGGCATACTAATGGACCAGATAAGTAGTCAGAATGGTCTGTAGGGTCAATTCTACAGAGCAGACTAGTGGACCAGATGAGTAGTTAGAATGGTCTGTAGGGCCAATTCTACAGAGCAGACTAATGGACCAGATGAGTAGTCAGAATGGTCTGTAGGGCCAATGCTACAGGGCAGACTAATGGACCAGATAAGTAGTAAGAATGGTCTGTAGGGCCAATGCTACAGGGCAGACTAATGGCTAGATGAGTAGTCAGAATGGTTTACAGAGACTCACTTGAGGGCTAGAGCAATTCAGTTTTTAAATCCGGCAGAATGTTTTATCACCTTCCCAATCAGACTAATAATCGTCATATCACGCGCAATGAACAGTGGATTTCCTTGGACCAGCTTTGCTGTTGCATCACAACTATTACTATTATGATTGGTATTCTTATTAGCATCTGTACCCAGACATTACTGTTTACCTTAAATACAAAACTCTCATTAAACACTGGGCTTAATGTCTTTCTGTGTACTTTGGTTTCAAATTTCTTCTTCTTGTCAGGAAGTAGAAATACTTTAACGTAAGGATCTGATGTGCCCGACATGTCCATGGCTGGAATCTCTTCTGCTTCCAGAATACCAATAGTAAGCTAAAAGTAGACCAGAATACCAATAGTGGCTAAAAATAGATCAGACTACAAATTAGTTTTAATACGTGCTGGATTACGTGATTTCATCTTACTGTCACACTTATAATGACAAAGAAATCAAGTATCCTTCTAAGATACCCATAGTCCATCTACCGTAGGTGATTCAGTTAGAGTTGTCTAATTTTAATCTGGTTAACACTATTTTAAGGTTGGGGGATCAAATACACCCGACGTACTACACAATAACCAATTAGGTGGAACTCAGCTAATTAATTATCCCAATACAACAATAATGCTAGCTATTCGAATGCATGAAGCTAACTCTTTCATATTAGCCGAGCTCTGTATTTTAGTCAATGCTAGAAAAATCTTTGCAAATGATGACTTGGTGACATTGTGTGCATTTATGAGGACCTGGCTTACATAACATCACTCTGTTCATGTTGCATACTTTCCGTATATGATAAATTCAATATTGAGAGCAGATGGCTCTGAGTATTGATAAAACATCTCCTACACTCTGATAGAATTATGTGAGAGTGGCCACTTACAACCTCAACTGATATACTTACGCAGTACAGGTCTTACACTGTTGCTAGGTTGCTGTTAGATTGATAGAATAATCCCATTTAATATTAAATATAATTAGAGTTAGTTAATTAACCTCCAACTGCTCTAGCTTGTGTTCTACTTCTTCTTTCTCAGGATAGGAATGGCAATATATGGTTCATGGACTACTTTCGGAATGAGATGGGACCCTTATCAAACTCTAACCCCTCCCAAGAGTGATCACAGGGCTTCAAAATATAAGTTGAGGCCATGGCCAAATTTTGTAAGTGAGCAATCATCGCCGGTCGAGATATAGGGCCATGCTCAAACTAAAAGGTGGGACGCTGGGGCTTCATCTAACCACCCTGCTTCTTGATAAGAATGCCTCAGTACTGAAACCATTTTAGGAGGCATTATGATATTTAGACCAAGACATGTAGAAGTCAAGGAACAATTCTTTCTTGAGCCATTAATTTCGGAAACTAAGGAGCCATTTTCTTTATCATGTAAAGCAGAGTTCTATAATCTATTGAATTTTGCACTGCAGACTCGGCGAGTAAATTTTCAATTGCTGCTAATAATTTCAGTATAAATAGAACACTGCTTGGATCCAAGGCTAACCACTCATGTAGTAAATCATTATTTAAGAGCACTCAGTGTATAATTAATATCTACAAGAACACTGCTCTTGTCGAGAGCAAATTAATGTAACCATGTCCTTTCTATGTAACCACGCTGTCTCTCTATGTAACCACACCCTCTTTATGTGACCACGCCCTCTTTATGTAACCATGCCCTCTTTATGTAACCATGCCCTCCTTATGTAACCACACCCTCATTATGTAACCACACCCTCTTTATGTAACCACTCCCTCTAAAATTAACCATGCCGTATTTATGTAACCATGCCCTCTTTATGTCATCACACTCTCGTTATTTAACCACACTCTCGTTATTTAACCACGCCTTCTTTACCCTTTCCCATGATATCAACATTTCATTATGATGATTTTATAATTATTTATGATCAAGACCATCAGTTTTTGACAAATATCTGCTGGCTCACTTCGAATATCTTCTGTATCACTTCAAATATCTGCTGTATCATCAAATATCTGCTGTATCACTTCAAATATCTGCTGTATCATTTCAAATATCTGCTGTATCACTTCAAATATCTGCTGTATCACTTTAAATATCTGCTGTATCACTTCAAATATCTGCTGTATCACTTCAAATATCTGCTGTATCACTTCAAAGATTTTTGATAAAATATAGTATACTTAAGCGTCTTTGATCAAACTCATTGACAAATATTGTTATTCCAATTATAGAGATGCTTATACATGTACATGTGCATTAATAATTAATACTATAATATAAACATTTCTATAATATCCTGATAGTGACTACATTTACTCAGCTTTTTGCAGATCATTATTTAAATTCGTTGTTGGATATTTTTGTAGTAAACATGTTCATATTTCATCAACGAGAATGAACTGTAAATTTTAAATCATGACTGACTTACTGATCATGGTCAGGCACTGAAATGACAGTCAAGAACAGCTGGTTGGAGGGGTGACCACCATGCCCCTCAAACCAGTTGTGCTTAGGTCTCTAGCACCGGAACTAGTGCATCATTGATGATAATAAAAGATAGGCAGAATAATTCTGTCAAATTATGAGCACTTAAAAGCAACTGGAAGGTCACCAACCATGTTAGTAATGAGTTAATATACTCCAATATGCCAATTTCTGCGATGAATTAATAGAGAAATCAATAATTGATCCCACATTTAGATCTCTAACTCATGCTATAAATATATAATCATACTCATAATCAATTTTATGACTTCTAGTGCAGATTATACCTTGATACTTAACAACTCAGCTTGAAGCAAATATTTTAATGGGTGTCTCATGCTTAACCCACTCCTGTTCAAGTCATGCCATGGTTCAAACTGAATGTGTTATTAGGTGTCTCTTGCTTATCCAACTCTTATTCAAGTCATAGTCCAGCTTAGAGTGAATGTCTTATTGAGTGCATATTGCTTACCTCACTCTTGTTGAAGTCATAGTCCAGCTTGAAGTGGAGTCTACCTAGTTGTTCTTGCTCTTCTGCCTCCTTCTCTTCACCTTCACCCTCCTCCATATTACCATCAAGTGATTCCAGATCTGGTTGGACATTCTCTTTGTTTAAGGTTTTACTCAGCAGACCAACTCCTTTCATATCAACTATACCTTAAAACAAAAAAGCAGAGCTGGATGAGTGGTGATAATGGACCAAGATGGGCGACGATGGACGATGTACAGGTGACGATGGATCAAGATGATGGATAGAAAGACTACATACTTCAAGTCAAACACGATAAATTGTCCAGTCATTGTCACCTGCCGGCTCCCGCGTCTTCTTTTGTTAGGTGATAAACATAAAATAGTCGACCCCACATGTGCAACAGTTGCATAAACATCAATATATACATATAATGCTTTGCTTTACATTGTACAGGATTTTTTCGAGCATAGAAAAATATTCTTTATTTAAATTTGCAATCATTTCTAAAGGTAGAGTAATATAAATCAAAATTGGAACTTTAAATAGCTTAACACACACCTTTACATGAAAAAACTAACCATTGTTGGAAAATAACATGAAGGCTTGAGTCTCCCATCCAAAAGTTGAGCTCTTTAAACTAAAATATAATTGAACACCTTCTTCCTTCATGGTCCTGAAGCAAAGTTGTTGATTTAGATGTGACTATTAATTTTTGATGAACCCCGCCTTTAGAATAGTAAATCTATGAATTAAATTAGTGAACAAATCAACCCTCTGGATAACCGCAGTTCTGTAGCGGATGGGAGTTTATTGGTGGTGAGGAATCACAGTCAGTAAGTGACATCAGTTCGGGCTTTAAAGCAGACATGTACATGACCCGACACGTACAGTCATGTAGTTTGACATTCACTGCCACTGAGGGGCAACTACATTTGGCAGATCCGGCACAACCATACTTTCCATAGTGCTGTTTTGGCCATGTGACTGCCCTGGCCATGTGACTGCCCTGGCCATGTGACTGCCCTGGCCATGTGACTGCCCTGGCCATGTGGGTGCCTTGGCCATGTGGGTGCTCTGGCTGTGGCTGACTCTGCGCTGGCTATGTGGCTGCTCTGGCTGTCTGGATAAGTAATCAATGTGAGATGATTCCTTTTTCAAATGGTAAAGCTATATATGGACAATCCAATAATAATATTATTGGAGAGCGAAGCTGAGACTAAACCGAGAGCTAAGTGGCAGCCCTAACTATTTATCATTGATGTACGTCAATGATACATAGTTCGGGCTGCCACTTAGCTCTCAGTTTTAAACTAGAGCACACCAAGACAAATGTCAAGTTCAGAGTCTTTTCCAGAAAATTGATAGCATGGCGTGCACCCAGTCACTTGATGCTTTTACAAATCAACTGAAGTGGCACACATAGGAATTATGCCCGGGTCACCTGTGCGATGTCCGTGTCCTCATCCCATTGAGATATCCCCACTCCCTAAATAATATAATTATGTTATTGTACTGGAATCATAATGGAAAGCCTTCATATAATCCTGTACTGAATATTAATTAACTGATGCCTAGTTCCATCACCACATCGTTCAGTGGCAGAGGCTGCAAGATTATCTGACTACTTATTTATTCAATCTAATCTGGCAGGTACATGTACATGTACATATACATGTACATCATAAATGCAGTTGAGTTTAAACAGTTTAATAATTTATGTTGTACCAAGTTTATAGGGCTCTGTGGAGTTGGTCGATTCACAATGCTATCTCGCTAATACTGTGTGCTGACTGCGAATTCTTTACAATATGTCGAGTGAATAACCAAATAACTTGTGCTCCATTGAAGTAGTGAGATATTGCATTTCTGGTTTTTACATAATACCTAACATTGTTAGCTAAGTTTATGATAACAAGATTTTATATTGTAGGTGGCCAACAACAGATATAGCCCAACTATGTCACGCAGCCGGATATGGGAGTTGACGAATCAATACAAACACTGAAATGAGCATATACTATTATTATTGATCTGTGTGCAAGTAGTACTAAAATTATATTATTAACTAACTCAGCTCAACTCAATGTACTCAATGCTAGCCTGAGCTCCAACCCCTAGGACTCAAGGACCAAAAATTTCTTTCTACCAGACCTCTTCAGTAAGCAGACCAGGAACCAAGGCAACGGTAATATTGCAGACGAGAGGCGATCATATTTTATTGTTTCATTTATATGAGTATAACGCCTACGCAAATCTCGAATCCTTCTACTATTGCTGACCTAACAAATCGCTTCCTGTAATATCTGTGGGGAGAAATGCTAACTCACATTATAGCTTGTGAACTATTGGCAACATTGGACAGTCTATAGTACTACATTCACAGTCACTCCCTCCATTAATTCGATTTCTACTGTCTAACTAGTCTGAATCACATTTCTAAAATTGGCAGAGGATAATGGCTGGCAAAGAAAAGCCTTGACCTTCAAACTGGATATTGAGCAGTTGTAAACGCTCCAGCTGTGTCTCCTACTTCAAATGTTGCAGTCCCTACCTTCTATGTGTTAACTGTGGAGCACGTGTCTAAATCTCTAGGCTCTATACCCTAACTGGGGAGCACGTGTTTAAATCTCTAGGCTCTATACCCTAATTGGGGAGCAAGTGTTTAAATCTCTAGGCTCTATACCCTAACTGGGGAGCACGTGTTTAAATTTCTAGGCTCTATACCCTAACTGGGGAGCACGTGTTTAAATCTCTAGGCTCTATGCCCTAACTGGGGAGCACGTGTTTAAATCTCTAGGCTCTATGCCCTAACTGGGGAGCAAGTGTTTAAATCTCTAGGCTCTATGCCCTAACTGTGGAGCAAGTGTTTAAATCTCTAGGCTCTATGCCCTAACTGGGGAGCACGTGTTTAAATCTCTAGGCTCTATACCCTAACTGTGGAGCAAGTGTTTAAATCTCTAGGCTCTATGCCCTAACTGGGGAGCAAATGATCCAATCCATTCCCGCCATGTCGTAAGTGTCCTAACTGGGGAGCAGGCGTTTCACTTGCTACTCTCTGTATCTCAACTGGGGAGCAATTTGCCCGCAAATTAACAATCCAACTCCTTGTAGATGTGCATATACATGCCTACCTAAGTGCCTTAATGCCAACTGCTAGATACTCTACTAAGATGACATTGGGGTAAGCTGACTGACTTGTAAATTATAAAATATTTACACACCGGCTCCATGAGCCATTTTAGCTGCTACTACTTAGCTATTCCATTGACCTATGCAAATGTACTCAAGTTTGCACAGACAAATGTCACTCGTTGCCAGAAGGATTTTGGGTTTGATATTTAGGGCGGGAGATGGCGTCGCAATCATACCACTTGGGACAAAATTCTCTACGATTTATATATATTATGTATCTCTTTCATAGTGTTATCGAATTAGAACTACTAATAGCAATGTATTTCTGCGTCAGCCGTTGATAAGGGTCCCTTGGTATTGCTCTTTAGAAGCAAGTGCAAATATAGCCTACTTACCACCCATAAATCCACCCTTCTTTTTCTTGTCCTTGCCTCCTTTGGATTTACAACAGCACTTGACGCAGATGCATATTGATATTACTATTATTACTAGTAATATGGCTACTATCACCGTAATCACTGCCCAAACTGGCACTGTAAAAAACAACAACATCGAAATGGAACACATCAAGCATTATGAATGGTGAGTCTTGGCTGTTGCAGTCCCGAGATTGCAGGCCCAAGGCAAATCATAGCTGCAACCCTTTCAGGCTGCTGTCTATGTTTTGATGCCGTATAACAAGTTAAGTGGTATCACTAGCAATTCTGTTATTCTGGTTTGGCGCAAGGGTGGCCATATTGAAAGTTAAGAACATGGAGTGTTAGAGTGTTAATTGTGAGTATGCTGAAAGTTGGGGAATCTCGATATCAATGCCGTCACTGCTAACAGTAACACAAGTAGGGTAGAGAATCATCTGAGGGAGTGGTGGTTGGTCCATCTGAGGGAGTGGTGGTTGGTCCATGGGGGACAGAATCTCATATAGAATAGAATGTCTTCAGGTTCAGATTTATATCTGAGCAAATAGATTGTGTTCAGATATAAATTATATCTGAATGAATGAACTACTCATGGAAATATAATCATATCATAATTCGCACGAGAGTTGCTACAAAACATTATAATAATTTGAATGTTGGGTTCAGAGGTGGAATTGCAGAATTATAATCATAGTTTAAAAGCAGCAGAATTTGAACTTTTATACCGGCATTTGCTTTAGTAGTTGACCCTTTACATTGGTTCAAAAGTTTTCCTACATCTTTAGTACATTTCCACAACTGCTTACATGTTCTTGTCCATCTAGAATCTCTGCACAGCCATGCAGTTGGAAGAGATAGGGATGGATAAGGGAACAGAAGAGGACTAAAAGCTTGATTCAGGAACGCAAAATATAATTTCATAATCCTCATAATAAAGCAAATTAATTTATTAAAATCAATCACAAAGCTACTATTGAATGTTAAGTGTTCTGATTGGCTGGAACACTCGGCCATTTCATGGACTCCTCTTTCCAACCTGTCAGCTAAATATTACTTACTGTGCATTTTCTCTGATAGAATTGCTAACGTTTCTTCAGCCTTGTCCTTGATTGTATCACCGAGTGACGGTGCGTCAGTGACGTCGGTGACATTTTGTGTTACGGTTTCCAGCTCCCTCCGGAATCTGTACATCATCTCCATATCCAGCATCTTGTATTCTGGCCTAGCACTCACTTAGTAATCTTGTAAAGTAGAATAATATGACATTAATTTAATTGAATTGTAAAATAGAATATCATGATGCATGTCTCAACACTGTCTGCATTTTGTTCTAAACTGTCACTGGAATTCAATTGGTCCTTTCTCTAACTGGGCATGCTTCTGCTAATTACTATTTTTTTTCTCGGTTTCTTAATAGTACCTGTAGCTGTTACCTAATATCACCTGTAGATATTCCCTAATAGCACCTCCTGTAATTATTACCTAATGGTACTTGTAACTATTACCGGTACCTAATAGTACCTGTAGCTGTTACCTTATTGTACCTGTAGTTGTTACCTACCAGTGCCTGTAGCTGTTACATAATAGTGCCTGTAGCTGTTACTTAATGGTACCTGTAGCTGTTACCTAATAGTACCTGTACCTGTTACATAATAGCACCTGTAGCTGTTACATAATAGTACCTGCATCTGTTACCTAATAGTACCTGTAGCTGTTACATAATAGTACCTGTAGCTGTTACATAATAGCGCCCGTAGCTGTTACATAATAGTACCTGTAGCTGTTACCTAATAGTACGTGTAGCTGTTACCTAATAGTATCTGTAGCTGTTACGTAATAGCACCTGTAGCTGTTACACAATAGTACCTGCAGCTGTTACCTAATAGTACCTGTAGCTGTTACATAATAGTACCTGTAGCTGTTACATAATAGTACCTGTAGCTGTTACCTAATAGTACCTGTAGCTGTTACCTAATATTGCCCGTAGCTGTTACCTAATAGTGCCTGTAGCTGTTACATAATAGCACCTGCAGCTGTTACCTACTGGTGCCTGTAGTTGGGAATGCAACCACAATTCTAGATGTTTTACCAGATAATTATAGCTCTGGCTAACTACTTTCCAATTTGCTGTATGGCCTCTATAAGTGTTCCACCATACACTCCAATAAAGCTTTCAGTATAAATGGATGAATCATGCGTGAAACTAATTAACAATATTCATTATTATATAACATTCAGGTGAAATGATGGCACTGAAACTCGTGTAACTAAATTTACAAAATTAACGAAATTATATATAAGGTTTGTGTAATATATAAGATCAATGAAGAAAAACTTTATTAAAGTTCTAAAAGTTATTAGTTATCAGATTAACTAATAAGTTTTAAAACTTATGTTAGGAGGTGATTTCGCATCAGACTATAAACAGACATTGAGACGGTGATGTGCAGACAAGTTGTACAATGATATAGAGGAATGTGGGAAACCTAGTGGGGAAGTGGTATAGTGAAAATGCCTCATATTTTGACACAACATAATGCATTATATATATTATTAGCATTATGCTAGTGAAAAATATTGACTAGCAGCAGTGATGAACTTTCAGTTGCAGTTTGATTGTGGATTTCCACTTTTCTCTGTGTTAACTTAGTATGCATTGGTAGAACTACATGTTAATAACCTGCTATTCAATGCACTTTTGTGCCTATCGTGACAGCTCAACAACGATGCAGCACTTTTTAGAAACGAAATCTGAATCCAAAAATCCTTTCAAACGCAACTGAAATAAGCGGTGATGTTTCCCAGTGATACCATGTCTGATGGAATTTCTTTCCCACAATCAGTCACAGATACCTGATTCCAACCACCCTTATGGTAGGGATTGAACCCAAAACTATTATTGGTGCACATAGCACTGTACTATTTCAACACATCTGTTAATGGTATTAATTTGCATCTGAATCAATACCATAGCAGAGGTTCTGCGTATTGCTCCATTCTAGCATTACGCTCGGCAATCCCAAGGGTATCCACCCGTATCCTTTCCATTGCTAGGTCAACAATCCTATGAGAGACTATTTTTATAATTCTTACAAAAACACGTAATGCTCACACATGTGTGAAGACCGACGCACGTGTGTGTAGCTGACAATATTCAGCCAACACCCAAACATCCAAACAAATGGTTAACAACCAAGGGTCAGCAGACCGACTTAGCTGTTGACTGTTGTGACTAAGATTGCAAGATCTTGGTTTAAGCCTTGACCGATCCACTCCTGGTGTAGTTTAGGCTGCAGCAAAAGGTCAAGGTCAGGGTTTACACCCTGTAACCATTCAGAGGCTGAAAGTGTGTAGTTTGCTAGTTGGTTTGTAGGGAAATAATTATATCGTGAACTACTTACAAACCATGCAATTCCAGGGAATATGCACAAACCATACAATTCCAGGGAATATGCACAACCCATACAATTCCAGGAAATACGCACAGACTCTAATTACAACTTTCACCCATCTCTATGGGGACCTTTAGGCTCAGTATCTTGTAGAGTATTACAATATTACTAGCACAGTCTGATCGGATGCCATTGTCAGGCAGATGGAGGTTAAAGCCAAATTTGTTGTTTTCCACATCGAAGGACTTGAAATGTTTGCCCCGGTGTGATGTGTCGTATTATGCATTTCACATCAAGCACAAGTGTAGGAAACATAAAAGGAGGAATATGCTAATCACGCAGGAATTTGTTTTTAGTTCAAAGTGTAAGCAGCAGGATTCCAAGTAAAATTAATAATATTAGCTCTTGTCAACTTGGCTAGCATCTATTCGTTGTGTAGAGTGTGGTCCTTTTGGAGGTTGTGATATCGAATGCATTTCTGTCCAAAGTCATAGGTACTGCATTGTCTTTTATGATTTTGTTTTAGATGGTTATCCAATCATTGAGATAATGGGGAAAATCATCCGACCTCCAGTAGTTTACCACAGTCACTCCTTAACAACTAGATTATGGGTTGGGGTGGGTGATGAATGAAAAGAAAGAGATGAATGAGACGAAAGAGATGAATCTTTTTACTCATTCATGTCTTTGTTTCCCATCCCCCACCCACAATATAGTTGCTATGGAGTGGCTGCATGTTTTACCTGTAAGTTCCAATTTTCAGGTTAAGAAATCTTCCAAAAACCTCTGAAGGTGGGAGTAGACTGGATGCCAAAGCTCACGGCAGGGCAAAATGTCAGCCATGTACAGGTATGGTGAGTTTGCTCGTTTGTGTGAAGATCCTACATGTTTGATATTTTCAATAATATCGTGACAGTTCTTGGCTAGTTGGTTGTATAAGGCTCGTACCTTATATAATTATGCATGTAGCATGAAACATATACCATCATTATTATAGCAAGGCTATAAGTATGGTCGTACTTATAGCTGCATCAGCCGCTTCCAGTGTCGCCTCAGAGACATTTCGCTGAGTGTAGCCTGTGCATTTCACCAGGGCATTTTATCAGTACATTTCACCACTGCATTTCGCCACTGCATTTCACCACTGCATTTCACCACTGCATTTCACCACTTCATTTCACCAC
>JAOQGN010125191.1:0-11627 GCA_027564295.1 Himantozoum antarcticum
CACCAACTGCTAGCTGGGCTGACAGGGAAGTAGACAACCCCTTAGAGCTACTACATGGCGAGTCAGATGAACTAGATGAAAGTCTATTGGATGTAAGTGGAGACGAGGTGGGCGATACCGGTGTGAACCAGTCAAAGCTTGGAACATTCACATCTGCACAAGAGGCTGACACTGCTGTAGATTGTGATCAAGGCACTTGGGCACTGGCTGGAACGTATGAAAGTAACGTAAGTTTCGCTCTGGACGCAGATAAGGCTGCCATTAGGAAGTCAACACCCTGCTAGCTATAACTGGTGCATGCGAGTTATGTTCTTTTGTTTCGGACAAGCCTAATCGACTGTATTTACATCAAGAGGGTTACTTGTTTTTGTGGTACTGTAGGTGTGGGTTTGGTCGGAATAATAAAGATTTAGTAATGCATCATGATTTAGTAACGGGTCAAGTTAGGATTCAGCATAGGGGTAAGCATCGTGTGATTTTTTGCATTTCAGCTGTAGAGTTTAAGCGCTTTAAAGCACATGCTGCTCTTCCTTTGGATGCTATGTTTGACGGTTTGAGGAATGATCGTGGTGGACGGGTCCAGGGAAGCTTGGGGAATTATTCGCTAATCCAGCAGACAACTCCACCTAGCAAGAAATACCCTTTAATTTATTATCCTCAGCATACTGGGGGAAGGTCAGAGGCGATAGCAACAGATGTTGCTGTCGCAGCTGAAGCCTCTAGTACAAAGAAACTCCAGCCCAGTCGAACCAGTGCTAAGTCACACTTGGGGAGGTTGCCAGTGAAAACTGGCACTGTAACCAAGGTGGCCAGTACTGGCAAGCCTGGAGCGGTGGGCATAAAATTTAGATCTTTCTGATCAAGCTCTTGCAAAGGAGTGGAGTCAGAAAGGAAGACAGTAAGGCCCCTGTTGAGGTGCAAGATAGATTGCAGCACATAAAGGATGTGCAGCGGAGTAAGAGTCAAAGTCAAGCCAGGACCTTGATCTTCCGTTCACACATCGGCAGTGAATAACTCTCTTCAGTCCCTGAAAAGGCTGCGTCACTCATCTGCAACAACGAGTACCCTTCTGTTGTCTCACCTGACAAAATTTCCGTTCCACCCTCCGGCTCTTCCTCAAATCGTACTCACAGCGTCAATCGTACTTCTAGTGCTGGGAATTGACCTCGTTCCATTCCCCGCACTGATACTGGTGTCATGCAGACCAACTCAGGTTTGTGGAATTCCCATATACTGGATGAACTCGAAAGAGTTCGGAAAGAGAATCCAGATTTGCTGAGTTCACTAGGTAGAGCCAGTGAGCAAATCCATACCTTGTCCCAAACTATTCAAGGATTGAGGGATCACGGCATAGCAGTTGAGAACCGGCTGGCTGTGGTAATATCCCAGCTACATGGTCCCCAGACATCATAACCCTGGAGTGGTTATTTGGGAAGTTAGACCTCCAACTTCCAAATGGTGCGGGATTTGTTATGGATGCACATTCTGCGTCTTGATTGTGTAGGCCTCTGTCAGCCTTCCAGTTGCACTAGTGAAGATTAACACTAATCCCAGACTAGTAGAGGACGGATAACCTCCCAGATGATAGGAGCACCTTATATGCTGGCTACAGATGACCCTATACAGATGTCGACAGCTGTCTTCTATCATCTAGTCAAGATCTACCAAGTTATCCATGGGCTGAGATATATAGACACTTGGGAATACAGTGGCATTGCAATGAACAATAATTAACTCTACTTAACTATATTATAATGCTTTCCGTAGTGAACATTCTTTATTATTGCTAGCGAATCCTACAATTGCCATTGCTACCATTGCTAGTGATAATTGTTATATCTCAGTATGCTTCAGTTCTTATGTTCCTGCTGAAGAAGTTAGATGCTTAATTAGACTCTCAGTATTGTACTACTTCTTCACCTGTCTTCTACCATTGTTGTGATCTCCAAGGGGCCAATAAACTTCCCACCAAGTTGGACCCCGCCAGAGAAGTCTTGGTTCTTTGCCAGTCCATTAATGCTACTATTAGGCCATTATTGCAACAGGCAAATAATAAGCTGTGAGACAAAGTAAATGATATTTGGGCAGCATAAAAGAGCCAGGAGCGAAGTCCATTTCACTATTATGCGCATGCTGTGACGATGGTGTATGTCAGTTTGGACCAGCCCAGCCATACAGACCTTACCGGCACAATATCATCCTTACTTGCTAAATACATAATATAAACAAAAGTATAGTCACCGTTCATTTTGTTCTTTATTAGAGAATGTATTGGCAAATGCAGGGTGTGCAGGCCCCTCCTACAGTATTGATCAACAAAGCATGGACATTATATCTACCTAACTAACTACTAGCCTGGTTAATCACGCAAGCCAACTGCATTGGGAGTTATCTGCATGCGAGCAGACGACTCCCAATGCAGATGGCTTGGTTCGGCACACTAACTACCTGGTACAAACCAATAACCAAGCTACCAACAGGAAACGGAAAATTTTTTATCTTTCATAAAGCACAGCAGTTGGAGGTATCAGGTATGTGAATAGTGAATACTTTGTGACACACATGTGACATATCAGTGACAACACTGATACCCCAACCACCAACATAAAATATATTTTTTAGTTAACAACCTTGACAACCTGTTTCTGTTTTCAGTTATGCTCGATGTCATGCAATGCAGAAAAACATCGTATGGCAGGGTATTGAATGGAGTTGGAAAAGGGTGCTGGAAACCGGGTAGTATTGTGGAACATTAGAATATTGGCACATCCCTAGTTGACATGCTGCGATATACAATCATTTGCGATTGAGCTCTGCATGAGCTCTTACTGTTTCTGTCTGACTTATCTTGTCCATATCGCTAATCATAGCTCTCTCCTTTACATATTTTTAAATCCTAGCCTTTTGTCGCTCATTGGCCTGGAATTTTTATAATTGATCTACCTAGTCGCTTATGCTACCTAGTCACTTATGCTTTGCTCTCTAACCAGTTTTTTAATAGACTGCCATGTCTATCACATTGTCTTATTTGTCTTTGTCTATCACATGTCTTATTCTGTCTATCACTGTCTATCACAGACACATGTCTATCACATTGTCTTATTTATATTTGAGCAAAACAACAGATACAGTTTAGAGATCAAGATGACCAGATAACTTACACATTTTGAAAAAATAGCTGAGAATTGCAAAAATAAGATTATGTGAAATATAAAGTATCATGAGGAAAGACTAGGCGAGTAAACGGTTAGTAAAGGTTTCCTACATCAGTTCAGCTTGGTAAGCTGAGCATATAATACCGGTGAGCCTTGGATCAGTGCAAACACAGCAAGATTAAGGGCATGTCATACCACCTACTGACAATTATATTTCACAGTTAGGCAAACGGTACAACACTAGCTAAAATTCACGTCAGTCCCTATACTCTGTATGCAGGCTGTGTAATAAATCTAATGTCTTCAAATAACTAGCAGGAAGATGTAGCTTAGATTCAGTTTCCATAGGATACACATAAAGGGGAGCCGGAAGGAGCCAATCATATTGGTAATTATCAAATTATGCTACAACGATTTTTCGCCTTGGAATGTTGCATTGCTGTTGCTATTAAACCAAATATAATGAAGATAATTAATATAAATAAAATAGAATCCATTATTAATAGCTTCTTGGGCAGTCAGTTAGTTAGGCACGCCGTCAGGGAATCTTGTACTACAATCTATGTGATGACTTTCTTCTCCGTTTGTTTGCTCTCCTTGATAAATTTTCTACAAAAAGTAAAAGTAGCAAATTATCCTCAAAGTAATTTAGGTTGACTAAGAGCCTGGGATAGTTGTGTTACGGAGACTTTAAAGGCAAGTCCAGAGGTTCAGATAATGGGCCCGAGACAAGTCTTGACCCTGACCAAACTGGCGGCGGAGTGGGATCATCAGAAAATGCACAATTCACATGTTTAAAAAATTCCAAGCGATCCAAAAAGGCAGAGCTGTGTAGTGAGAGAAATTGCGAAAATGGAATGAGCGTATAAATCAAGCAGCCAATGGAAGAGAGCCGATAAATATGGTGCAGGCCAGGGTAGTAGTCAGGCACGTCGCAAAAATATTTCAACCAATCAAAGCACAAATATTGCGACCTATTCACACGATCTCGTGAGCAAAATTCAACTGTTCTGAACCCTCAAGGTCCAACAATCAGAGCAGATTTCGTATCGGATCAGATCAGACTGACATCGAAAATGGACTTGGATCCAAAATTCGGAACTATTATTGGAACGCCTGGACAGGCCTTTAAACTGTTGATTGTTTATTGCCACAGATGACTTTCAACTTGGCATGATAGAGACATTTAACTACGACGTAAATGGAAATCTGCAGCAATGTCAGTAGCGACTATTGACTGTGCCTATTTCATGATATGCTACTTTATTTCACATTTCATTTAATAAATATCGCATGCATAAACAGTTTGCATACACAGAACCACATGTCATAAACTAGTGATAGCAAAGATTGCTGCGTAGTCAAATAAGATACCAAACTATACCAAATACTAAACACGGAAATATTGGGAGTTGCCTCTCATGTGTTACTTAAAATAGTTTATATAACTTGTAAAGGGTCAATGAATTTGCCCAAGTCCACCTGCTTGGACAGTTATTGTAGTAGGTTGGGTGTGTTTGACGCCCAACCGTCAAATAGAGATGGTCTGGTTAAAGGGAGATAATTCTAGCTCCAGCAGAGGGAGCTGTGGTACCTTAGTAGAATGTTATTCTACTGGTTGGTCTACATGAGGTCTGAAGAAGATATACTCACTGTATAATGGCTGGCAGCTCCTCTGCTCTGCAGATATACTTGTGTAACAATCCCAGCTCATACGGGAACACGTGCAAAGTGACAGGAGGGAATGACTTTGGTCTCTTTTTACTGGCTTCATATAACTGTAAGCAGAAAGACGAGTGAGTGAATACATGCTAGATCGTAGTGATGATCAGGGAGAGGGTTGGCCCGTTAACCAGCCTGAAAACTGCTTTAGGAACGAATAGGTTCCACAGTGACCGTATTTTGGAATATCAGCTTTTAAAGATAGCTACGGCAAAACGCCAAATGGTAGACCAACTATAGCACTATCAAATACAACATCTGTGACCAAAGTTTTCAATGAAACTCAGAAACACATTTAGCATGATAAAATATTTGTTGAGAGATCATGGGTCGATGGTTACTACATATTGGTACGACTTTTTATTGAGCAACACCTGCAAAGCATCTCAACAAAACAGCAGCCGTATTTCCAGTCGCATGCATCTAACCCGGTTCAACCCGACTTGTTCCGAAATATCCGGCCCGTAACCTGTTCAGACTCGTAACAAAAAGTATTCCAGTGTATCACTAATACGCAGCACAGCAAGCCCAGACACTGCAATGCACAAAGCACTGCTTACACAGGAGATCTAAAGTCTGTGAGCTTTGATACCCAAGCATTCCAGACCATATGCCTAAAACCATAGTACATGTAATTGTGTGAGCAAATCGGAGTCATCTCTCCGGAGAGACAACTCTATAACTAAAGCTTGTTCCGGTAGTTGGGTTTAGATGAGACTTCCATCCCTCTATATATAAGTGCACAGAACTGCAATATATAACTAAGATAAGTGGTATAACTACAACACTACTTACTGCCGTGACTTTATGGTATGAGGCACCATGTTTGCCCTGTAATCCAACCACTAAACATTAAAGCGGTTAGGAAACGACAAAAAATTTGTGCGACTTTTTTGGAAGTTATCTCATAATGGCGATGGGACACAACTCCAAAATCCACTAAATTGGTTTCATTGCATTTCACTTCAGGAAAGAACAAAAAAAAGTATCTACATCAAATTAAATACTAATAAATTAACAACATAATATTGATGTTATATAGTCATTATTTCATGAATTGATAAGAATTCTGAAGTATTTGTAGTGTAATTGCATATTAGCATTTCATTTATTTTCAATAAATCTGAATTGTAATACATGTATGCTGTAAATCATTGTACAAGTCAATAAATTCACTTGCATACTTCTTGTATGTGAATATTTCATGAATAAAATATTGTACTTACTGTTGCTTATAAATGATCATCATATTTATGTTTGGTTGAATCACAAAATAAAAACAACATTGCTATAACGATGAAAATCGCCTTCACAAACATTGTCCAAGAAGGCGAGTTAGTTTTTCAAAATTCTTGCTGAACGAGAACCAGAAGTAGAAACCACCACTAAGTTCCTAGATAATTGGAAGGAATCATGGTGCCCTCATTATCGCTAACGCTATAACCATAGGCTACAAGAAATGGCGCTAATGGACATTGATAAAAAAGCAAAACAGAGTTGTCAGTGTTTGTATAATCTTTTCCTAAAAGTTTGAATTTTGAAAAAAAATTAATATATTATATCGAAACCTGGCAAAATAGATATGCAATTATGGTTCTACAATGTAGCATTATATTTGTGTAAGATTATTTTGAAAATTTCACAGTATATATAAGCAAACATAAGAAATTTATAATTGTTCCTTTATATCACCATATGACTTGTTTCGTGCTGATCTGAAAAAGTCATTCAAAGCAGCATTACGTATCATATCGTTATAGAGCAGGGTATGGTGAGCGCAATTCCAAAACGGAAAAACTTAAATTTACATCTGTAATGTATAAAAACAATATAAAATCACCAGAATAGACATGTCTCAACCTCTTTAAACGTCTAACCTCATAAACTGATCGCCAGTAGGTACAATACTTTGGAAAGTCTTTGATTTGGCCCAACCATAGGTGCAACTCTCTCTATTAGAAGCAAGTTCACTAACCATTCGGACACAAGTGTAGGTGTATTAAGAGTGTCATACCTTAATTCCCAGATTAACTGGGATCACATGATCGTCCTCAGCATGTAGGATTAGAATGGGAACCTCTATGTGGCAAATACTACAGCATAAATAATAATAGTCATCATCAAAACATCAATGCATATTATAAAGGACGTTATGAGATGGCTGGCTGTGTGGGGGAGAATTTGTCAACAAGTTGCAAAGATTTTACATTAGTCTTTATACACAAATGTCATAACTGCTGATGTCATGCTTATATGTAATTCCCATCTTTATTGTGAGTTGTGACCTATTTATTGTGCAACATTAATTACGTAAACAATTACAGCTACAAAGAATATCAATTATTATATTTACAGTCTTTGTGCACAATGTCGTGATTTCTTCCACTAAACATAGAGGAAAGCACCTGCAAGCACCTGCAAGCACCAAAGTAATGTGCTGCTATTCAAAGCTATCAATAGACACCCGTGTCGCAGACCGAGCACCTTGCACTCGTAATAATAATATCGAGGACAGGAAGGTGTGTGTAGCCACCAAGTGAACCACAGAGACAGCCTCTATCTGACATTGTCAAACACGTTTAAGATGACCAACATTATAAAAATTTATTGTATTTAGCCAGAGTCCAGTTATACATCAGAATCATTAGTGAAACTACTCATTTCAACCAGCAACAAGTTGGCGACCCCGAGTTCACTTGCCGGTTCACTTGTTGCGAGTTTACTTGTTGATTTGTAGGCATATGCCGTATGTAATACGGGTACTTCCACTGAAAATTACCCAGTTGAACTGTCTATGCTCTTTATTCCACAAATGTGCTAGTTGTGGAGAGAAAAGCATTTGATGAAATTTAAACCTTACTTTCAATTTTAACTTACGATGTGAAATTATGTTATTTCAAAGTTATTTGAAATTATTTCAAAGTTTCATAATCATCACATTGTAATTTTTGAGGTGAGAGATGTTCAAAATGTGAAAAACTTATCGGTGCAACGCTAAAGTCTGTCACAAGAATTGCTGCATCATGCATTTGTAGACCCTTCAGGTACTGCTGCTCGAAAATTACAGTATCACAGTCGTGAAAATTACAGTATCAGACATGAAAATTACAGCATCACTGTTGTGAAAATTGGAAGATATGATTTTTTGATATGATCTTTTGATATGAATGAATTTATAGTTTGATATGCGGACTCCGAATCAAAAATCAGAATTAAGATGATTATTATGAAAAAACGTTTTGCCCCACAAGAAGTGACTCTTTGATGAAAAACCATTTAAAACAAAAGTTAGGAGTAATTTGCATTGGAAGTACTGATAATGTACACATTCTACCTACTTACTGTTCATCATTTTGTAGGTAGATGCCGTATGCATGCATTGCCTCTAGAAAGACGTCATCAAACCACCAAAGAAACCTAAATATCCTAGAGAACGGGTGCTCCATTGCTGCATCATATATATTGTTAAACGGAGACTCGAGCATCAGCCCTCTGGGGTACTCATTCTTCTGTTGAGTTAGAAACCTTACAGCTTTGGTGGCAATGCTGTAAATAAACATATGCATAAAATATGTAGATACGTGTAAGAATGAATGAATGAATAAAATAATGCATAAAGATATATGCAGGCCTATGCAAGTATGAATGAAAAAAATATGACTGAAAATACGAGATGATTGTTTTGTTTTGCTTTGCTTTACTTCATCAGAGAAGAATTAAATTAATGTACATTATACTAAAAACATATAAGATGAATAGTCACACGGGTGCAATAGCAGTGTAGCTAGTCATGCGCCCGGCCTTATGAGTCAGAGCAAGCATCACTGAAGAAAACTACACAAACATATATCTGCTATCCGTGTAAAACAACACAGATAAACATCTGCTATCAGATACTTGAACAAACTTCGTCAAAAATTATTTCCCTGCTAAGAATCTGTGGGCAAGATTTTTAGCTCTAAAGTTGCTCCTTGTATTCTGTGTCCTGTATTCTGTGTCCTGTGTTCTGGTTAGCGGGTGAAATGCAGGAGGCCAGGTGTGTTTCCCTCGACTAGCTCTGCTATTGGATTACCATCTAATACAATACAAACAAACAACCAACACAACACCTTTCCTATTTAGGTAATAACAAAACCAGTTTATTTTCAGTATACCTACCCAAGGAGTGACCCCAGTACCCCTACCCAGTACCCAAGGAGTGACCCCAGTATACCTACCCAGTACCCAAGGAGTGACCCCAGATATATATAGGGATGTCTGTTCCAGCCTTTTCTCTAATCCATAAATATAGCCTAACCACATCTGTCATCACTCCATTCTCAGAGGTAGGGGAGCCTGTGGAGTCCCCGTACCCTACAAACAGTTGTACATACTATAGTATGGTGACTTGACTTAAGTGATAGAATGGGCAACAATGACACAATGAATATGCTATAGCATGCAAAGAAACTTGTGATATAATTCTACTTTATACGCAGACAAAGCGAACACGCAGGTACCAATGACACTTTATTCCAATTAAATCAATAAATATAATTTATTTTCAATAGTTCTCACAAAACATTTAATTCTATAAAAAGAACGTCAACACTGTGACAACAAAGCAATGGACATGCCCTTGAGATCAGTGCTTCATATAGCAGGCGTGTGCACCTTTAGCTAATGCCTAGTGTCATCTGTCTAGACATTTAGAGGGAGGGGCCGTTGGTACCCCTTCCCTTGAGATCAGTGCTTCATATAGTAGAGGTCTGCCAATGCCTAGTATCATCTGACTACACATTTAGAGGGAGGGGAGGTTGGTACCCCCAAATGAACACACCACTAGGAAGTCAAGGACACACATATTAGATACATATTTATACACACCTCTGTAATCTAGTGCAACTACATGATAGTTGTGTTCTGTTAGTAAGTTATACAAATCTACCCGGTGTGAAATAGCCCTGAAATGGTACAATAAAACCAGCTATGTTATATATAAGCATGTTACCTATTAGCAATGATATCAGGCTAGATAGTATACAAACCTCTGTAGTCTAGTGCAATCACATGATACTGCTGGCCAGCTAAGAGTTTATACATTTCTACTCTATGATCCGTGCCCCTGTAATGGTACAACATAAACTACTACACACCAACTAATCGAGGTAACAGTGATCTAAAACTATCTAAACTATCTAAACTATCTAAACTATCTAAACTATCTAAACTATCTAAACTATCGAAACTACGCTTCCTGTGAAACTACACTTCCTGTGAAACTACACTTCCTGTGAAACTACACCTCCTGTGAAACTACACTTCCTGTGAAACTACACAGGAGGTGTACAACGGTGGTAAGGTGAATGTGAAACTACACAGGAAGTGTGCAATAGTGGTAGGTAATGTGAAACTACACAGGAAGTGTACAACAGTGGTAGGGTGATGTGAAACTACACAGAAAGTGTACAACAGTGGGAGGGTAATGTGAAGCTAGACAGGAAGTACACAACAGTAGTAGGGGAATGTGAAGCTGCACGGGAAGTATACAACAGTAGTAGGGGAATGTGAAG
This sequence comes from Himantozoum antarcticum, assembly GCA_027564295.1. Classification (NCBI taxonomy): domain Eukaryota; kingdom Metazoa; phylum Bryozoa; class Gymnolaemata; order Cheilostomatida; family Bugulidae; genus Himantozoum; species Himantozoum antarcticum. Next base: position 10,430 of record JAOQGN010125191.1, read on the forward strand.
CTGCACGGGAAGTATACAACAGTAGTAGGGGAATGTGAAGCTGCACAGGAAGTGTACAACAGTGGGAGGGTAATGTGAAGCTAGACAGGAAGTATACAACAGTAGTAGGGGAATGTGAAGCTGCACGGAAAGTGTACAACAGTGATAAGGTGAAAGTGAAAAGACACACAACAATCAGCAATTGTACAGGCTGCAGCCTTTATGGACTGGGATCATCAAATTGAAATTCTTTGAAGATGGCGACTTCCAGCATTAGTCGGAAGTTGACATTTTCAGAAAATTATGCAGTCTTCAGTAAGGCTGTCATGCTATGCTAACTGAGGTCTCTTGTCTTGCTATTTAGCAAGACAAGAGAGCTCAGTCAGCATTGCGTAACAGACTTATTGACTCCCTGATGACATAGTAGCAATGGTGAATAGTAGATATACAGTATGTCTACAGCACAGTTAGCAAGATATTTCCTCTACCTATCATCACAAGAGCGTACTGATCCATGTAAGAACCAACAAGAAAGCTAGCGGCTAGAATGTTCACTGAATACCATAATGCTGTTACAATCCAATGCAATTATGATTGTACGCATGTGGTTGTCAGTGAGTTGATGTAAACACAGCTAAGCTCTTAGTGAGGTCTAACAGGAGGGGTGTGTTGAGGTAGATGACCCATCAGCCTCTGTTGCCATGATGATGGCATAATAATGCGAGTCATACAGTAGTAAGAGATTTGTCTTGGGCCAACCATGAGAAACGCTAGAAAGACATCAAGCTGTCCTTGATAAATCCTTGGCAACATTACATATGTGTAACTGGTAACTATGACGAAATCTTGAGCAATTGACACTAACAAATCCACAAAGCAATCTGAATATAAAATATGTACAAACATAAAGCTACTACTACTACACATAGTACTAGTAGCTTTATGGGTACAACAGGTACACAAACTGCCCCTTCTGCTAGCGAAGCTACTATTGTATTCCATGCCACATGTAGTAGTGTAAGTATAGCAGGCCTCACCTTGTACCAGTAATACCATGACAGTATACTATAATAGCATATATACATGTAGTAGTGTAAGTATAGTAGGCCTTACCTTGTACCAGTGTTACCATGACAGTATAATATAATAGCATATATACATGTAGTAGTGTAAGTATAGTAGGCCTTACCTTGTACCAGTGTTACCATGACAGTATAAT
>JAOQGN010125302.1:0-11627 GCA_027564295.1 Himantozoum antarcticum
GTAATTTGCGAATAGTCATTGATTCGAAAGTGCTGGCTACTACGAACTGTGCCACTCTGTAATTGTAGCTTGTGATAGCAGCTGATTGAACAATTCATATATGTGTTATGTCAAACATAAAATTACATATTATAGAATGCCTAAAAGCTGCGTGATTTTGAAACTTATTGTTTAAACATTTTAGCAAACACGACATTTCAATCTATCTATCGAAAGATATATCTCCATTCTTGAGTTTCTTCATCGTCTTCTTTGCTCCATCATCAAAGCATAAGTGATAAACAAATAACTGATTACTGAAAACAATTTCAATTGAATGGGAGCTCTTTGAATATTGGAGGTCGACTTGCTTCTTTTGATACATACCGACTTCAAGATCTTTTTAACCTATATGTTTGTCCTTTAATTTTTTTTATTGAGGACCATAACAATGGAATATTAATGTCAAGATAAAATTAGGCCTACAATGAACAAAATAACTATAATAATTGGTATTCCCACAAATATTTATTACTGCACTTATACCATTACTAAACTATATTTTATATTATATTTATACTCCTGATAGATATTATATTAATATTACAAATCTACATTTACAAATTGATTGGCAAATAATATACTTGTATCCTTTAGTAGTTTAAAAACTATCAAAGTGAGGTATAACAATACTTTACACCACAAGTACTATAGTTATATTATAGTATCTAGTCCTTGGTATTATTTGTAGTATTCTAGCTAATGGCAATAATCATTAGCCAGCCCACAACGAGGGCGTGTGGAATCCATTGCATTGCATCAGCCTTACTTCAGACTTGGACCAGATCAGTGACATTGCCTGATGCACAGTTCATTATAAATATGTAGGCTGCAACACCCGGGGCATGTGGGTTTTATACTATTATCTGAATACACTTTGCATAGTCAGACCAAGGAGTTCTATTTTCCCCAAGTATATTTTGGGGGAAACGGAAAATGAAACTCCTTGGCCAGACCGCCTAGAGTTGTACTAATCTTTAGTTACATTATATATAACTTATATACCAATAAACTATATATGCAAGTGAAAACAACATACAGTACATATTATACATACATACATATAATATTACTAGTCAACATTCACAAAGTAATTAGCAAATAATATATATCTTAAAAACAATAAAAGTAAGGTATAACAACACTTCTTGTAAACACAAATACATGTATAAGAGGTATACTATTTAGTATCATTCTAGTCATTCATATTATTTGTTAGTCATTAGTTATTATTAATAATGTAATAGTTACATTATAGTAATAAATCAAATATTTTACAACGTTATAATGTAACAATTGCAATGACCTCAAAATCAAACCAAGGAGTTGTAGTGGGACTTATAGTGATCAAACCAACCCTAATTATATAGAATAATATAATAATAATAATTCAAATAAATATTATAATAATAATAATCCAAATAAATATTTCATTTATTTATAAAAATAATAACCTATAAATCTATATTGAACCACAGGCCTGCGGTTGACCATGAATTAGAACTACTCACCAAATATCATATAATATTATGCAACAAATATTCTCATCTGTGGTACAAAGCACCTCCTACCCTGGTTATAATATAACTAAAACGGTGCATGTGCATGAACAAATTAGTTGTTGTTATCAGCAACTACAAACTTTGAAATTGCAATCGATGTGAGGACAGCAGCCAATAGGAAATACTTTTACATGTGATAGCCCGCGTTCTAAGCGTTTTCATAAAAGGAGTTAAGACCGCGGAGATGTCTCCCAAGGGAAGATAACTCTACGGTTAGGATCCAGACATTGAAAATAATTATTGCTACTCGCCAAACTGAATACCAAGAGAACACAATGAACTGCAACTACAGGCATGAGAAGAAAAACTTTTATTATCATAATGTTATTACTGACAGCATGCTGACAGTGAAAAGACACTTTGATTATTGAAATTCAATTTTCATGAGCGCAGAGACAACTTTTAACTTTGTATGATTATTATATTATATACACACCAGAAGTGAGAAAAAGGAAGAGACAGCTGCTGGGCAATTGCTCATTAACATAATTTGCTAAATAAGCAAACCGCTTTGAACTGAGCAAATTATTCATAAGGATATACACCTAAAAGGTTTTGTAAAGTGTTCCGTGAGATTGCCATTGCAGGGTTTTACTTACAACATGAAACAGAGAGAGACACATCCCGCTACAACATTTCAGTTACAAATTGATTAACAATTATCATAAATATCTTGTTATATGACAAGATATAATAATATGTTCAGTGTCTGTTCATATATATGTTGAACCAATTTAAAATACATTAGCACACAAAAATTTATAATATATATATGTAGATAATTATAATATAATTATATATATACATGTTTTACATCTATATATAAACAACATTTATGGTGGTACGTACTATTCACGACAAGAGCATGCTTTACATAATGTACCAGTCAAGACAACAAAAATATTAAATAGGATTAAGAATATGAGGACAGGCATATAAATGCATACCACTAAACTAGACAGGCAGACAAGACAAACTAAAAAAATTGAAATTATTGGCTACAACAAATAGAAGAATTTAACATGAAATGTACAATATACAATACAGAAGTATTTTTGGAGTATGGTACATAATTATATTTCTGGATTATGATATTTAAGACTGAAATAATGATAATAATTATAATGTACTTTGTAGAACTAAAACAATGATTATGCAATGCAAAGACAGTATTTTAACATTAATCTTATTGGAAGGAATGGTCAGAGGTGCAACATGAGGTGGCTTTTGAGTCTTGATTAAAAGAACTGGGAGTTGGCTGTTGTCAGCTGTAAGAAAGAGAGTTAAAGGAGTTCATGAGGTAAGCCGATTATGTTTCAAAGAGCTGGGCAATTCGTACTTGTAGTGAGTATTGCACAAGGATTTCGAAGTTTGGAAAGGAGTGAAGAGGTTGGATGGACACTTGTTATCCGCTATGTGGATAGCTGACAAGCATGTAAAGCAAAGTGCTAAGCTGGGAAGAAGTAATAAATATGTCACTAACCATGAGCAGTAATAATAATAATAATAATATCGTGCTGGCCAGGCATATTATTTTAAGTGGTGATCCAGTAGCACCAGGAGCTAGTCATGAGCTAGCAGCGATCATAGTGCTTATTATGTACAGGGACATTTCAGAATTGCCAGGCATGCACTTAGGGGGTTTGGGCACTGCAGATTGGTGTCAGCAAACGCTATTATACATCACCAATTGAATGGACAGTGGTGCAAACTGCCAACAATACTGTGTGGTATAGTCACTTAGATGGTTGCTATACCAAAGTTAATAGGCCTACATGTATTAGTATATTACTCATAGATATGATACAACATTCTAGTGCAGCGCTACATGCCAGTTGAGTAAGTACGGATTCAAAAGAGTGTAAGCTTTAGTAGGTCATCTTTTTTGTCTGCTAGTTCATTGTCCAAGCGGCTGAATGTTGCCAGCTTGTAATTACAATATCCCATTAAGACATTATACTAATCAATTATACTTGGGAGAAACTTTGGGGTTAAGACTCTTGCCCAACAATTCTTAGCGGAGTTCCTACTTTTCTATGTGATCGCTAGATAGATCTGGTCTGGAAATTTAGAAACCACGGCATGATATCACTAGAGGAGATAATTGAAAGAAGAAACATTCGGGAGAAAACTTCCAGGTAGTCGGTGTTAATCGAATCCAGGTCTGTGCAAGGTAACGTGCTGAAAGTGCTATCATTACACCACCACTACCTACTGCATTTGATTGGCCAATCAATGAAGCAAGCACGTGTTTGCATAATTTTGTGTGACAAGCATGCATGCACTAGACTGACTAGAGGTATATGGTCACTGTTGGAATTTGAACATACAGAGATATATATACTACTATACTGTATTGCATATATCACTGTTTGAACATGTGTACCATATTACATTGGACGAACACACAATTCTGAAACAACGTTTAATTCAAATTATCCATTGTTAGTGCAACAAAATTAAGTACGTTATAGATGTCAAAGAGACATCAGGCAGGAAACTCCAAGTAAGCAGCACCTCGAAGGCGCCAATGACAACACTGTCAATGGAAACTCAGAAATCAGAGTAGGCAGCTCCATAACCAGAGACTGCTTGCAATTGCAATATTATTTCTACAAATCAGCACCCACCAATAAACTGTCGTTCATCAGATTCTTAGTCCATTCTTGAATTGTAGGGCATGTTTTCTTATTTTAGTGGCCAATTCATTCTCGGGGTCAAAGCTCAGAGCATAGCAGCGATGTTGAATGCTTGTCTGAAAAATAACAAACTGTGCAATCTTCAGTAAAATATCGCAAGAAAACCAAGAACTAATTACATTACAAAGCATTGATGCTACAAATAAACTCTTATAAGCATTATAGTTAAGAACAAAAACTGCATGATATACAATCGCTGGTTAAATTTCTTAAAAACACCATAAAGTTTAATATCTTGCATGGTGTGTTGGTAGATACAGTACAGTTCATTGCACATTCCAATGTCATAGATTAACTAGATTAAACTGGTTACTAATACTCTATGTTTTACCTAGAGAGTTGGTTGCCCTTTGTCTAAATTATATTGAGAAAATTCATGGGAAGCCTGGTATCCAGCACCAGGTAGCATTTGTGTCGGCAATTAGGATGCAGAGCATCATGGAACATCTCAACAGCGTAATCTAAAACATGAGAATTATTGGTGGTGTAAAAGAGTTGCGCTAGTGTGATAAAGCAAAGCGATAAAACTTATCCCAAGATCAGCAATCATTTCGTTAAAATATCATTTTCTAGATAACCAATACATAAAATTATATTCTCCAACTATCTTACAACTCTTGTAATAATTAATGTTGTCTGCCATCTTAAATAACTGTTGAAAATGCTAAATAAGTTGATAAATCATCAAATAACATCCAACTGCATTCAAAATTAAGATAAATCGAGATCAATAATATGTTAGTTACACTCACTATACAGCTGATCAGGATCACAGTAACATGTGTAAGGATAGAAAAGATAAAAAGTATTTTTTAAAACTAAATTGTAAATCCATTTTGACTAATAAGTTAATGTGTAACTTAAATTATAGCATACCAGTAACATAAATATATTAATTGTGCTTTGCTATTGGATTCATCTTATCAAAGGAAGTTGTGGATCATCATTTATAGCAAAATATAAATCATGCCACTTGTGATCATTAGTGCAGATGCAGTATTACAATTACGATCCAGACAAGCAGTAATATTATTAGCTTACCTGTTGTACAACCATCTTTGCGTGTTTCAGCATAAATAACTCCAGGACAATGCAAACTTCTCAAGTCCAAACTAAACTTGTAAAGATAGCACTAAAAGAAAAATTTATCGGCAATAGCTTATAAATTATGATAATTCTTTTATGTTGCTAATGTTTTCAAGCGCCCAAGAAATACAGCTATGACTCAGATAGCAAACAAATGCTATGATTCGGACAGCTATGACTCAGATAGCAAACAAATGCTGTCAACTGACAGCCAAATGACATGTAACTGCACCATGAATAATGTAATAAATATGCATAAATACACAAACAAGCATAGTTTATTTAGAGCGGTTAACCGGTTAAGCAGTCTGGTTTATGTTTATTTTACATTATCACCGGATAGAGATAGAGGGGAAACCACCAGAAAGTTGGTGAGACTCAAACCATGGCCTTTGCAGATAACTTTAACTGGGACACTTTCATGTCAACAATAGTATCAAATCTGTTGGGTAACACTACAAGCACCAACTAGTAGTTTACTGATTAGTACATTAATTATAAATACAAAATTATTATTTAGTATGAGTATCACACAGCAATATGGCTGTGTGGATTACATTTTTGCCAAAGCTGGCGGGTGCAAATAGTAAATAGTTTATATATATTGTCTGCTAATTTCTAACATAACATAGAGCCACTCTATGTTCACCTTCACTGCTAGCGGTGTGTTATGCTCTGCTGCAGCGCCGTTTTGGCAAGGCACCGAAGTGTATAACCAGAGAAACGATTTCCCAATTTACTTACATTTGTGAAATAACTGCAAAAGAGGAAGGAGAATAAACTGTTTGACACGAAATGTAGTTGCACCTTGGAAATTTCATCTCCAAAATTATAAAAAAATGCTTCATAAAATTATGCCTCATACTCGCTTGAAAGTATAAATATATTACTTTCTGATCAAATATTTATTATAAATCTATAAATATGTACATCAAAATGTAACACTGCTGCTTCAATATGAATTATAAATCATAAAAGGATATGTTAAAATGATTTAATAAATATTTATGTTTATTTAAATTCTATAATTGCTTCATGACTTTGCCACCAACAAAATTAGATTACATTTTTGGTAATATAAATATAATCACACTAATGAAGCTTTCCATGAGTCCATCTTGTAAAAGAATGGCTTTAGGCAATGTGCAAATTGTGACACAATTTAACCAAACATTGAGTTATGCAGCGTTTCCAGTTCGTACTTTCTCTGAACTTCTCTAGATTTGTATTTCTTCATAGCTTCATATGCCTCATCATCTGTGGGTAATTCTGTCCTGCAAACAATGATTGAATAATTAAAATTTTGATTGAATGATAAATCACGGTTTTAGTGTTTTACAGATTAGTACATAATCATACACATATAATAACTGGTTTACGATATAAACTACAATGCATACATATTATACTAGTATAATTATAGATGATAGAGGGCTATTAGGTGATTAGTTGGCCGAGTGGACTAGGGCGGAGGATTTACGATAGCAAGGCTATGAGGTCGTGGCTTGTGCTGTGGTGATCTGCAATGTTTCCCTACTATGTTACTGAGATAATGCTTACCTGCATTCTGGACACGTATTAGTTTTCTTTAGCCAAGGCGTAATACAGCCTTCATGGAATTTGTGGGAACAAGGCAACAATTTTGGTGAGTCTTTCGTGGTGTATTCTAATCGGCACACGGCACACATATAGTCTTCATGTATATCATCTTCTGTAACCTATAGTAATACAGTGAAATGTAAAGAGTTCAGCATTCCAATGGATCCTAAACTAACTCAGTGACTGAGTTAGTTGTGTTCTCTACAAACTTACATCAAGCGGCTTGATTGTGATTGGCCAATTCTACCCAAGGATGGTAATTGAATATACATGTAGCTCATAAATATCGTTTGATGGATCTGTTCTCAACACTTCTCAATCTAACAAAGTTATCATAAATTACTTTTTTATCAGTTATAATTAGGCCTACACTGAGGTAGGCCTACGCTATCCCGGTATGCTAAATATATGACATAAATCAGTAAAAGCAGGTAAATTAATGTCAACTGGTGTTGCATTACTGTTCAAAAAGTAGCCAAATACAATGATAAATATAAAAATGATAATCTTAACAGAAATGCAGCAATATAATAAAGAAATCGGAAATATGACCGGTGTTAAAATTCATTCCAATCGTTTTACAAATGCTACAAAATAATATATTGTTTTCAAGATATATTAATTTTTACCTTGACTACTGGGAGGTTATCTACATATTTTTTAGAGGCTGGAGGAGACGACTGGATCTGTCCAAATAATTCTTCAAACTCCTCTGTGTAGCCACCATCTTGCAGCATTCTGGCTAGATGAAGTGAATGATTTGGGGCTTGACCTTCTGCTAGTGGTTCACAATTGTGTTCATCAAAGTAAGAAGCCATGCTACCAAAATAAATTTGAATCAATGCATCAATATGGCTATAATTGATCTTGACATCTATTGCCAGTCGTGTGACCTGGTACATCTGATATCAACTAATTATTATAGGCCTAATGTTGTTTAAAAAGTGAGCAAATATACCAACTAGTTTTCCGAAAAATTAAGTAGTCCTCAATCCACTGCTCCATGGAGAGAGGAAGTCGGAAATGGTGCATGGTCCAAACAATTTTTATGATCATATGCAATGAAACGATTTATGTTGTCTAATTTGCTTTACTGCCGTCTCATTCACAAATAGCAAGTTAAGGTAGGCCTTAACGGCGCTCAAAACAAATTCGATGAGTATCCTTTTAGTTGAGACACTACAGAAATGCTTGTTTGTGATTGTAATTATAGAATTGTCTTTCCTCTTCCATTGCGTAATTTTATTTAGCATATTTATTTTATGTTATATGTGAACTACTAGTTTTAAATATTGAAAATACATGCAATGCAAATACATGCAATGCAAAAAAATATTGCAAATACAAATACATGCAAGTCTAATCGAATCAGCACAAAATTATCTTCCGATCAATATACATATAATTGGTTAGATGAGAGGCTGATTGGAGTTAGTGTCAGCAACAGGAGGGCACGGCTAGTGTTGGAGAGAGAGAGAGTGGGCGTCAGCTAGAGAGCAACACTGAGAGTGGGCGTCAGCTAGAGAGCAACACTGAGAGTAGGTAGCCGAGTTATAATAGTCTACTATATCATACATGTAATTGATTGATACCCTGATCAACCACAATGGCTGGATGACGACACCTACATAATGCCAGTTGCCAGACGAAGACTCGTAGACAAAACAAAAATAATACATATGAATATAACATATACTGCATCAAATTGACCTCAGGCCACCAGATAACACTATAAACACGCTTTTGCTTTCTGCAAAAAAATTTACAGTATAGTCAACTATTCCACCAATATTGCAAGAAATCTGAACATAAAAGAACAGGACTAGACTGAATAATCAACCATCACCACAGAACGGTAAGTTAGCAGCTGGAAGGGATGCAATGCAACTACCTATGTACCCAAGTACTCTGTTGGATGCGGACAAGGACATCAAACGGAGAAAATATCTCGGAAGCGCAGCACTTGGAAAAATATTGTAAGAAAATGGATAGGCTACAAAAATTATATTCGCTCATTCAATGCACACATCACATGGATATAACTATTCTTCTATTACAGCAATAACCTTGTCACTGACTAAACCCGCAGTAGATCTGATAGAATTGATAGATGCATTCCATCGTAAACTCTGAGAACAGTCTAGATTACCAGATCTAGATATAGCTACATGTACATGTATATGTTTGGTATGCTTGCCACACATATATACATGTACATGTATATATGTTTGGTATGCTTGCCACACATCATCAACAATAAAGAGTTAAAGACGATCAAAGCCAATAAATAGCAAAGAGAAGTAGGCTAATTTTTCAATAACAAGACATGAGATTCCTCGAACACATAGACCCAGGCCTCCTAAGGTAATGACTAAGACTGCCGGGAAAGACCCAGTGAGAACAGCTCTAGAGGAATTCAGTAGGAAGTCAACATACCATGAGGTAGGCTACATCCAAGCACATTTCGGATAATCTGTCAGAGCTAGTTTCAACATGATAATATGATGAAGTCACTAGACCTAATGGCGTGAACTGATAGTGATTATCTTAATAATTTATATTTAATAATATTATGTTAAATCCTGTATCAATGAATATCAATACATTAAATATAGTTGCTATTATTATTGCAATCAATGACATTGCGTATCCTCACTTCCTTCTTGATTATTACCACCAACATCCAGGGTCTCCTTCTCAAGCACAGTTGTTTGAGGTGTCAGAGGCTTTGTATACTGTACCACACTTAGTCGAATGTCAATTTGATTTTTTCGGAAAATGATTCGTTCATCGCTTCTTCCCTCATAAGACCGATCCCCTACTAACCTACATACTGTTCCTTTTATCCAATTATCCCTCGCTGCTTATAAAAAGACATTCTGGCCTTCTAGTAACATGGCAAGCTCAGGCCCTGAGTGATTGTCATTGTAGTGTTTTTGTTTGGCTTGCCTGTCTCCCAATGCCTCCCTTATTATTTCAAAATTGTACCCTTGTACCCTGTATTGTTCTAATGATACCGGGAGACTGTCCCGTAGTGTACGACCTTGTAATAATTTAGCGGGTGAGAAAAGACCATCCCCAACTGGTGTGCTTCTGAGTGTTGCCAACCCTATATACCAGTCACTGCCGGCCTGGAATGATTTGACCATCATTGCTTTCACAGTTCCAATCACCCGTTCTACTCGGCCATTTCCCGAAGGATGCAAGGGTGAACTGGTCATATGTTTAATCGCCACATGTTTAATAGCACAAAAACTCCTACACTCTCTAACACCAAACTGGGGGACCATTATCTGATACCACTATCTCCGGAGTTCCCCAATCTGAGAAAACCTGTCTTAAGCAATGCATAACCGACCTCGAATTGGTAACACTCAACTCCTTTACAATCGGCCATTTAGACAAATAATCAACCACCATCAAGTAGTCGCTCCCTTCTACGCTAAACAAATTTTTGAAACTGATAGTCCGGGATAGGTACAGGTATCATGGGTTCTTTTTTTCCCTTCCCGTCCTGCACTACGACAAGGTTCACAAGCCAAGCATTGATCTTCAATTCTTCTCCGAAGACCAGGCCAAAACACAGCCAATTGGGCCCTTTGTAGTGTTTTACTAACTCCCTGATGAGCTGTGTATAACGACTTCATTACTTCGCTCCTTATGCTTACTGGGACTACTAACCTATCACCATAGAAAACTATTTTGTCTACCATTGTCAGATTATGTCTCAGGTTCCAAAATGACATAGCTCTACTAGAACACCCCTTTTTCAATGAGGGCCACCCTTCCTTGATGAGTCTCAAGGCACCAGACAACTCTTTATCCGCTACTGTAGCCTTGCATATTTTGACATGGTTTCTGCACTCCTTATGACCACACAACAAGCCTGAAGAAGCGGGTCTGTACCCAAATCCTCTCGAAGATCAGTACCAGCAGGACATGATCTGGATAGTGTATCTGCTGAGACCATATACTTTCCTGGTTTGTAAACCAACTCAATGGAATAGGACAGTAATTCTAGCCTCATGGAAGCCAACGTAGGGGACAGCACACTAAACTCTTTCCTCATAATACCCAAAAGCGGCTTGTGATCAGTTTCAATCGTAGCGTTGCAACCCTTGTAACAATAATACTTGAACCTCTGACACGCAAACATCACGGCCAGCAACTCTTTTTCTATCTGTGAATATCTTTGTTGACATTCTGTCATTGATTTAGGGGCAAATTCTACAGGTCTGTCCCCTTGTAATATTACCGCGCCCAATGAATGAGCGCTGGCATCTGCCGACAATGTAATCGGCTGGCTGGGATCAAAGAAACTCAAGATTGGTGCCTCTGCAACACATCTCTTAATCGCAGAAAATGTGTCCTGTTGTGGCTTTTCCCACACAAACTCCCTGGTTTTCTTGCACACTTCCCTTAATGGGTGAGACAGTTCTGATAGATGAGGAATAAATTTGGACAAATAATTCACAAACCCAAGAAACCTCTCCATAGCCTTCCTGTCCTCAGGGATCGTCATATTGCTAAGTGTACTCACTTTGTCCCTGGTTGATCTAATACCATCCCCCGACAACTCATGTCCCAGAAATTCCACTTTCAACTGCGAGAACACACTCTTATCCTTGTTCAGTGTAACTCC